>JACEII010000070.1:1671110-1704872 GCA_014332785.1 Antheraea mylitta | reverse complement strand
CGAATAACCCTTTGCAATTTTTGTAATGCCCAACAAAGCAGACGGAAATGAACTAGCATTATATAAAGGTTGTTGAAAATATACAGATTTATCGCAAATAGAAGATTAATAATAAATGTAGTTTGACTAGGAACTAATATATAACTCAGTTTAATATTTACCAATACTGTAATATAGAATTATTTAAATGTTTGGACTTCTACATACCATATAATTATTAGGAATATCCATATGTTGTCAACGTTAAGAAATGTAATAATAGCGGTCACTTGAAGGGGATTTGGCTTCATCTCACAGTTGAGCGTCACAAACAAACATAACAGGGCGTTCGAAAAATACTTTTCGATACTCATTCCTTTTAACTATTGTTCTGATAAAATTACAGAAAAAGGATTTTGTAAATATATATCTGAGCTTGCTCGGTTTTGACTTTTCATTGATTCGACTTTAGTTTTTTTTCCATTACGGTATTAATTTATTCATTGTAGTAAAGAAATGTTTATTTTATTAAAAGGTTTCAATTCAATTTCATTACTTCATTTCTTTTAATTTTATCTTCGTTTCAGATTTCATAAAATCCTTGTATATTTTTTATACTTATTTAATGAAGTCTTCTATTTTTTTTTAAATTTATTTACAGTATTTTATTTTACTTATATGCTGTAATTTAGCTTCGGAGTTGATTATTTATATTTTCTGAATAAATGTCCGATACGGAGCAAATTACTACATATATATGACTTTGAACAAAAGCGAGATACAAAATGGTGTACAAGCTTAAAAGAATTTTGGTGTATGTTAAAGTCATGGTAGAGCCACGCTGACGCTATTACTGGTTTCAGCATGAATGGGTCGGCTCGCCCGGAGCAGTACGACCCACAGAAAACCGACGTGAAGTAATAGTGCTTGAATTGTTGCGTTTTGTTCAGTGAGTGAGTGCGACGGAGACCCACTTCCCCTCTCATTTCCTCTTCCCCTTCTTCATTCCCTATCCCCCCCAACACAGGTTGGTAACGCACTTACGACTCCCCTGGTGTTGCTAGTGTCTATGGACGGTGGTGATCATTTAACATCAGGTGACCCACCTGTTCGTTTACCTCCTATGATATAAAAAAGTCATCTTACGTTTGTTGTGTTCAAATTGTTTTTGCAGTGAAAACTTTTTTAGCTGGGTTGAGCGATAATGAAACAGGTAGGGAAAAAACTTATGAGTTCACGTCACCGTTGATCGCGACATGAACGCTATGTACTTCAATTATGCTAGACGATATATGTACTTGATTAATTCATATGCGTGTTTTTTGAGTTTTTGGATGGGTAAAATCTTGTGATTTCGCGTCACCGACCGTCGCCGATGATATGGACATGCTTGTAACACATTGTGTTCAAACTACCGACGTGTTATATAGTGGCCTGTGGACATGTAATATTTATATTTTGTACTGAAATTGTGCAGCCCATCATACTTCTGATTTTCTTTTATATTAAAGAAAGCATACAGGTGGGTCACCCAATGGTAAGTGGTCACCCTCATCCACAGACACTAGCAACACCAGGGGAATCGCACTAACTAAATAATTAATAATCATATAATTAATAACTAATATATTGTATAAAAAGGTGTATAATTACTGCTTGGAGCGCCAATTAATGTGAAGACCATACTAATGTTACTAATTTGAATTTACAAATTATATCATTTAAATAGTTCAAACTACAACCGATTCAATAATTAATAAAAGTACACAATTATTTCATTGTTACGAGATTTCACTTTTGTCGGCAGTCCGTATGACTTCTTCGACTTTCATTTTTAGTTATTAAAAAAAAACTTATCCTTAGAGTTTATCCAATTTACGTAATAAATCAAAACACAATAAAACAGTCTGCGTGTGACCGTAAGAAATAAACATTCAAATTTATAACACCCTATATCGTCCTAAGCTGAATGCGAGACAACCATCGGTAAGTATGATTAATTGATTCCTTGGGACAGGTCGGGACCGCGCGCTATTCCGGGTCTCTCCTTAATAGGCTCGATTTCCTGCTAACCCCATTCTAAAGTATGGAGCGAAATGCGAATAAAGATTTATGAGCTTTCAATCTTCAGCAATTGACATGCTTATTTCGGTTTCGAAGTTGGATACACTCACATGAATAAGCATAGAAGAAATTATTGCTGTAGTAAAAGTGAGCACTTCGAATCTATACTAATATTATAAAGCTGAAGAATCTGTTTCCTTGAACGCGTTAATCTCGGGAAGTATTAGTCCGATTTCAAAAAATATTTCGGTGATAGATAGCTCATTTATCGTGGAAGACTATAGGCTACATATCAAGCTAAGACCAATAGAATAGGAGCACCAATGAAGAATGTTTCAAAATTGTTTCTTTTTTCTTTTGAGAGATTTCGCTGCGTGTTAGCCTAAAGTTAGTATTCCACGTGAATGAAGGCGCGGGCAGAAGCTAGTCTTAGTGTACAATTTGAAATAATCAAGGACATACAAACTACTTGTGTTTTTAAAATACATTTGCCGTAATAATACTGTTCATACTACCTATAATGAGTTGAATTTTTTGAATCTGACTCATAATATTTATATAATATTATTTTTTATTAAACTTATATTATATTACATTTAGTCAACTATTATAATGTATATAATCTATATCTATACATATCGTAGGTATGTGAATATAACAAGTCTACACTTTATACTTTGTAATGTTTGTCTGTTTGTATGAACACGCAAAGTACGTTCACGATAAAACCTCATCAAGAAAATCATAAAGTATATCTTTTTTATTTTTTTCCAACTGACTACGCTATTGACCTAGCAAGGTCTTAACAGCTTCACCGAACTACTAAGGCGAGCGCTTAAGGCACTCAGCCGATTTTATTTGGGCAACTAGCACAAGGGTGCACGGCACACCTCGGCTTGTCTAAAACGTGGGAACTTAGAAAACAAACTCGCATTTACATTTATAATATTAGTTGGAGTTAGGATACAAAAACAATAATTAAGAAAAATAAAGTTTGCTTTAAATATCCATTTAATTACTTTATTTTAGATAAACACGGCGAAGACTCGTTTATGTTCACAGTATAATTGATAATATTACTGTGCACTGTAGTAATAATTTTGTGTCTATAACACTTTAGTGTGTCGTTTATCTCTGGTTCCGTGCAAGAATAAAGTTTTAATGAAAAGGTATAATAACCTTTTTTGTTCTATTAATTTATACCTAGTCAAGTGACGCACGTTATAGTTAGTTAATTTGCATTTATTTTTCCGATGGTAGAATTTTCTAATAAACTTGTACGCAAAGTACGGAACAAGATGTCTGTTTGACAATTATCTTCTTATTTGAAATGCTTAATATCTATACTAATATTATAAAGAGGTAAAGTTTGTGAGTCTGTGACGTTGTGATGTTGTGAGTTTGTAGGGGGTAATCTCAGGAACTACTGGTCCGATTTCAATAATTCCTTCAGTGTTATATAGCTCATTCATCGAGAATGGTTATAGGCTATCATCATGCTAAGACTAATGGAAGCGGAGCACAGATAAAAAATGTTTCAAAATCGGGATATTTTTCCTTTTGAGAACAGCTGCGTGTTAGTGTTAGTGTGTCTATTCCACGCGAACGAAGTCGCGGGCAGATGCTAGTATAATATAAATCTTAAGAAACGGTCATGCTAACTTGGTAAGCTTAATAGGCCTGGCATTAATGTGAATCTTTTTTATTCTATTTATTATTTCATTTAGGGGCTTTTGACTCTAGTCATATCAGCCTTACCATAACCTAATTATATTAATGTTCGTACATTCTCTTTTATAAAATCATCATTCACTCATTTCACATAGCATTTTAGGAACCTTACTCGAATGTTCGGCTAAAATACTATGGAACATGCCGACATTCAGTTTATTGAAATTGTATTATTTAATTAAATATATTCTAACGTTATTGTTCTTGCCACATTCCGTCTGAAAATGGTGGACGTCATCTATAATTCCGCATGTTGTGCAAAATGTCAAAGGACTTTTTTTCATCAAGTATTCAAACTTTTGTGACGGATAATGTCCAGAACGTAACCTATGCAGTAAAACAACGAGAATACATTCTTGATTTTTTTTTTATTTTAGCTAAGGTTTTCTCCCTATCAAGTTACCCCAGCTTCATTTCAAACCAAAATCTCTTTTAAAGCTTCGTACGTAAGCATCTGCCATTAAATGCTATCTCCAAAAGCATTAAATATACAAAACAAAGTGGACTACAAATAACTTACCTTCGTACATTTGTGCATACTGAGGGAATCCTGCCGCTCTTAGCCATTTGCAAGCTTCAGCTGCTTCGATCTCTGAAAAGAAAAATAAGTTTTGTTTTTAATCTCCTTTAAATTGTATCAACGTGTACCACTTTTGCTTACAACTTTATCTATAAGAAATAATGTTTCGTAAATTTACTTTTGACTAGTTATAATCTTAAATAACATTAAGTGATAAAATGGTTGAAGGTGACAAAATGCTAAGCCTAGAAATGAGACTGGTTCGAAAGTGCAACGAATTGGGATCTAGGCTACAGATTTCAACAGACGACGAGCGTTCTCTGATCTTATTATAATGTGTTCCTTAACCGAAAGTTCAGTTTCTATGTTGTATTGGAATCCTTGATGTTCGTATTAGAAGTCATTTGTAATAACTGTCAGAAATTATTTACATCATCTATATATTAAAACGTGAAGCAAAAAAATTGTACCCTTTTTTAACATATTTGCCGTGAACGGGTGAACTTGAAATTTGGCATAGTTAAAGTTTATATGGCGGAAAAGTGTAGAAAGCTGTTTATTTTATATAAATGCATTAGAAGTACATTAAATTTATTAAAATATGCACTACTCACACTACTGCTTGAATTTTACACAACATATACACACATGTAAATAAAAAAGACATTTTGACAGCCGTCAATAATTACAAAGTTCAAAAGTGGTTGTGAAGGAGGTTGCTATGCTTCAACTGTGTGTATTTTTTACTCTTATGGTCCAATTACCATTTCTCATCCTACATTCAACAATGATATTATAAAATATAACTATTATTGTAATGTTTATAATTTTTTATGGTGAACTCACTTCAAATGATGATTTAATAGAAAATGAGCCAAATAATACCTTGTATAATTAAAATAAGAATTTTGTTCATAAAAGTAATCCATGACTTAGACCTCCGCAATTACAATTTTGCAATTCAACCTCATGTAGCAACAATAAAGTATTTATTTTCAAAAGCTAATGGTAGTATTAAAAACATCTTTGTCTTGGATTCACCATTTGATTGTGTTGTGGATCCATTACTTTTACAAAAAATGATACTGGGCATATCACTTTTTCTCATAATGAACAGACTACATTTAATTCAGTATCACCCAGAAATACCACCCACCCATGGAGTCGTTTAAAATTTTTTGAAAATTGTGTCATGGATTGCGATAAATTTCTTTATTTTCGTAAAGTTATGTTTGCTTAAAATTTGAGAGCTTTACCACGTGATTTTTGTTTCAAATTTATAATTAATTTCAATTTTCATTTAACATAGATTTTTTTGATGTATATATAATTAAAGATCATGGCAAATAACTGAGTAACCATGATGTAAACTTTTGATTATAGAAGTATACCCTTTGACAAAAGAATCCTAATAAAGTTCAAACTTTAAAATATAAGATAACTATGGTCGAATGTCGACCACTAGGCGACCACTAGTAATATTACTTAGGAAAACGCTCATCTGAATATCTGTTTTTGTGATAATTTTGTAATTCAGTACTTTAACTTCGACTAAAAGTTGTCCACGTATACATATGTCGTGTGTATATATAAAAGGGATCAGAGAAGGCTGTTCTTTAAAAAAAATATCCTTAAAATCTCAAGTTATATACAAAATAATTTTAATATACTGTGGAAGAAAATATTACTGTACATTTTTTTTTATTGAAGCACGACAAAGTGACTGCACTATGCCTGATGGTAAGCATAGTACAATACAAAAACAGTGGCGACCACCGAGAGACAGATTGTCCATCGTCGGTCGCCGCTGTCATGCCGGCCATAATGACGAAAGTCACCCGGTACTAGATATGCACAGGCTAATCCCGAAACGCGACGCGCAGAAGCGAGTCACTATGACGGGCTTTTTCGCCATGTACATGGTGGTTGCGACCCAGTCGGGCTATTAAGCCCTACCACCCGCTATCGCCATTGCCTCGTTCGTTGATCAGCAGGGTGCACCACGTGCAGGTGAGGTTGGCTTGGGTGTCTCAAATCTTAAAATGTTATTCGACACCCATTACATCCACATCACATATCACACATCGCCTCTTCTAAGTGCAATTTCCATACAAATATATAAACAAAAATGAAGTGTACGTTGTCTGTTCGAGGTAACGGTAAACGGGTAAATCGATGATTTTCATAGTATAATATTATGGTTGCATTTAACAGTATAAGACGATTACAGTTCCATAATATTTACCAAAAAAAAAATACAATAAAGTTGACACTTCAAGATATATAAATTGTGACGGATAGGATTGCAGTAAAATAAAAGATAGCTCACAAAAAATTTAAATAAATCACGTAGTTAAAAAAAAAAACTTATTCATAAGATCACAGTTACGGGAATAAGCTAGTATTGTACTAATAGATAAGCACTTGTGTAAGATTAAGCTATACAATGTTCACATATTATAAATAACATACCATCTTATCCCATGATAATGGAAACAAAGAACCTTACTTATTAAAATTCTATGCAATCAATACGGCAAATACCTTCCAAATACAATAGGGATAATACAAAGCTTTCTCCTAATAAATATTTATAACGGTCCAAAATAATAGAACTCTGGAATTTGGGAAACTTTGAACTGAGTGATTGATCCGAGTCGTGTGTTTGAGATCTACTAATAATGGCCATGTTAAGTTGAACGTTATCCATATCGTGTCCATGCCACGATGTAAGGAACGTGTAGTAATATAAGTATAGATTATAATACATCGATAATCGGAATATTTATCCAGATGGATATTACAAAATAGGTCCACGCCCCGGTTTCACACTAGTATACTTATTTTCTTTATGTCATACGAGGCAAACGAACTTGTTGGTCACCTGATGTTAAGTGATTACCGCCGTCCATAGACACCAACAGCAACAGAGGTGTTGCAAGTGCGTTGTCAGCTTGTGTTAGTAGGGGGAAGGGGGAGGCAGGAAAAGAGAAGGGAGGGAAGGGAGAAGGGGCAGGTGGGTCTCCGACGCTCTCACTGACCGAACGAAATGCAACGATACGAACACTGTTACTTCACGTCGGTGGTACTATCCCTACGAACCGACTCATTCATGCTGAAACGAGTTATAGCTTCAGCGTAGCTCTACCAACTTATTTCTCAATTATATCAATATTTTTGAAAATATCGTTACTGTCCTCCGTCTAATTTAATGAATCATTATATATGGAGATTCTTAACCTTTTTTTTTTAATTTTTTAAATATTTCTTTCATACACTGTCTTGACAATTACAAATACAAATAACAAAAAAAAAAAAAAAACAAATATGTGCAGTCTTCCTATAGTGATGCGCTTACAGACATTCGGAATTTACTAGAAACTACTACTAGAAATACTTACTAGAAAGTAGTAAAGTAGACAAGTAATCTATATATAGAATTATTTAAATTTCCAATAATATATTCTAATAAGGAGCTTATATTTGCTTTTGGGTGGCTAAGATATTTTTGGACAGTATACAGTACCAAATGTTTTACTGGTATACCTTCCACACCCACTTTTACTGTGTATAAACCGCTTTATAAATATTACAAAGTATTTTACAATGTCGAGGAGTTTTGGTAAGGAAGTTGTCTGGCCCGTAGAAAACGATATTTGCACGTTCAAACCGCAATATGTACTAATAATTTTTACGGAATTCGCTTAAAACTAATTTAAATTGTTAACTCTATCAGCTGATGATGAAGGAGAAAACATTGCGAGGAAACCAGTACCCTGAGAAATGTTCTTGTATCGTATCTGGGAATATATGGAATTATTGATTACTCGGAGTTTGAAACCGTCAAAACGTCGTAGGCTGTAATGGTGATCTCCATACATTTGTTCGTGAAGAGGCCTCGGAACGGGTTTATCAAAAGCTGATGCGACACAAGATGTCTGATATATTCCGAATATAGTACAATGATATAATCTATAAAAACTACTTATCTTCTTAATTTCTTGTCGTAATTCCACTGAACACGTAAGTTTATGATCAAATTTATATTCATAAATAAAACATCTTTAATGAAGTAAATTCGTAGTTAAACTACTGTTCTCCGCTCATGTTGGTATGTTAAGCCAAAGAACCAATCGGTATCATTGTACAGAAAATGTAAACAAATGTCAAAATAATGGATAGAAAAAGGACAGATCGAAAAAAAAATTAAATTGAATGGAAACGTTGTTTATATTAATTGTTAAATAAAAATTTTGAAAATATGCTTGCATCAAATATTCTTCAAAGAGATAAAGCCATAAGCGAATGAAAACCGACGTGAAGTAACAGTGCTTGTATTGTTGCCATTTGTTCGGTCAGTCAGATCACCGGATGCCGATCTCATTCCCCTTTCTTCTCATTCTTACAAAACACAGGCTAGCAAGGTACTTGCAGCTCCCGTCGTTTTGCTAATGCCTATGGACGGTGGTGATCGCTTAACATCAGGTGAACTGCCTGTTCGTTTGCCTCCTATATGGTATAAAAAAAAATGTTAAGATGGATGTGTGGTATAATTAGAATGGATAAGAGGAAGAAATTAGAGGAAGTTTGAAAATAGCACCAGTGACCAAGACGTTGAGATGTAATAGCTTAGCACGGTACGAGCATATTATGAGAAGAGATGAAAGTCGTGTGGCAAGAAAAGTTTACAGTATGGTCTAGGAATGAAAGAAGACCGGAAAGGTATGGATGGATTGTATGAAAAATGATGTGTGTATAAATAGTGTGAATTTTGAGATGACATCTGACAGGGGAGAGTGGAAAAGGAAAACATGTTATGCGGACCCTACTCAGGAGAAATAATGGTCAACAAGGACAAGGAGAAGATATAGCCATATATATTGGATACTAGGGTTGCCAATGTGGTTTTTATTTTACTACAAGCTGCTCGTATCGGCTTCGCACGGGTGTAGTAGCGAGCATGAGCCGCTGCCGAGGGGGGCCTAATCTGGTGTACGGGAGCGAAATTTACCCCCAGACCATGACGGCGTGATCTGTGGTTACGCACGCGTTACAGTGTAACCATCTAATGAAATAATACGGTAATTTAATATCAATTCTATCAATATTTTTATATATCTCCGTATTCTTTTCTGTCTCATTTACTCATTCATGTTTTAGTAAGGATACTTTTAACTTAATTTTTAACTTTTTTTACGATTTTTATTCATATTGCCTTCATACAAATCTTATTTTGACAATTATACAGCAAAGAAAGAATTATCCAAATAGGTACAGGTGAACTGATGTTCTTCTATACATTAAGCATTTGATTTTTATTTATACAGATTTCGCGTATATTAAAACAATAGCATCAATTCTATTATTTAAATTTATTCTCACCTTGATATTTCGATGTCTAAATGCAGATCAATTTGTTAGAAATATCGCAATATACCACATCCATTTACGCCTTAATCTCCTTATCTGAATGTCTAGGTCATTTGTAGGCAAACTCGTCATCCAAAAGAGGCAAATATAAACAATAACTAACTGATGTTTATTCAAAAAGCTTTTTTTTTGAACTTTGCTTTTATGTACACTTTTGTCATAAAAATTTGGATTAGAAAACCAGTCTCGAGGTTGCTTTTGCTCAATATGTCTTATTAGCGAGAGACTAGTTGTACTACTGTTGCTTCTAAGCATGTGTTTCTTTTCTGTAAGCTTATCCCTCAAAAATGTTTACTTGTCTAAAGCAAGTTAATGATCACGCCAGCTTAAGACGTGTTGGCGATTTCAAATTCTGAGAAATATCTAATTCTATATTTTCCCACATACAGTAGTACTACAAGAGCATTTCACAATTTCAGGTTTCCTTTATCGTCAGGCAATAGTGTTACTAATTTGGATTGGTAAATGTACTGGAATTCCGAAAAATTCGTAAGTAGTAATAATTCGTAAATTTGTATGCGGTTAATTGTTACGAATTATGAAAAAAAAGACACAACCCTAGTGTGATTAACATTGTACAAGATAGGTCTTAGGGTTCTTTCTTAGGCAACGGAACTCTAAAGAGAACGTGTTGAATTAACTTAATCGCTGTCAGAAAACGCGAACGACATTCAATTAAAACTTCTCGAATTTTCGAGGAACCACGAATAGGTCGATTGGGGATATGCCGTGACCTAAATATTAGAACAGAATGTGCCGGCACTTATCGCAAACGAACAAACTTGGACTTTCGTTTAAGCGGTTAAATGATTTGGTAAACAATCCAAAACGGGCTAGGCAACACTGCACGCGGTTGCAGACGAGCTTTTAGCCAGATGTTAACTCTTTATTTTTAAATTAAATCGGTATAAACAGAAATGAATTTACTTTCAACAATTTACATATATATTTGCTCGTCTAGCGGTCGAATTCCAAATTTGAGGTTCAGCCACTAATTAATGTCTGTAGATATAATAATACAAAGATTACTTTTTAAGGGGCGGGATGGGGTGGAGATGCTGTCACTACACTACCATAAAATGCTACAAATTTATTAAGAAATTGTTCTTTATTTGTTAATATATAACATTAGTATTTGTATTTCTTTTTGATTTTTATCCGAACGGAAAGGTTAGGTTAGGAATAGTTTGTAAATGTAAGGGGCATGAAATATGACGAATATTATTAGATAATTTAATAAGTAACATGTAACTCAAAAATTAATGTACGAGAATAGAAGCGATGATACCTAAGTGATATGCTATACAGACACCATATATTGATCTGGAATTCAAATATTTATTAGCCTCATCTTTTGGCGAATGAATACAATGAAACGGTCGGCCCTGTGGCGCAACGGATAACGCGTCTGACTACGGATCAGAAGATTCCAGGTTCGAATCCTGGCAGGGTCGCAGTTATTTACACTTTTGTAGTCCGGTGAAGCTGTTAAGACCTTGCTGGGTCAATAGCGTAGACATTTAGAAAAAAACAAACAATGAAACTACAGCATAAAACTTTCAAGATTAGAATCTATCGCCAAACATATATAAAAGGTTTTAGCAGCTGCAATTGAAAATTATTACCATCTTAGGCTATATTTTCAAAATCAAGTAAGGATATAGTCACACGGTAAGATCTCTAGAACCTTTAATATAATTTCTTCACAGCATAACTTCCAGCAGCGTTCAACTTTGGACAGTGTCTGGTTTAAAAATAGACCGTGTTTTATTTCGTTTAATTGTATTTTTTATTACTGCTTAACCCCACAGAAAACCATAATGATATGTTAATTAGTTCGGACTATAAAATTAGAAATGGTGATCAAAAAATTTTATTATACCTTTGAATATAAAATACAGATAGAAGATGCATACAATATAATTGAATTTAAAATATGTATTCACTAATTGACACAAAAGAGACTAATCGTTTTACAAGCGTTGAGTCGTAAATTATTATTATTATTCCGACCCTAATTTGTTATTTTATGTAAGAGAAAATACTATAAATTATGAGATTTTCAGTTGAAGGTTCCGTAGCTTTAACAAGAATCGCTGATATCTGTTAATAAAATATATATAATGAATTCAAATTCATATAAAGATTCCTATAAAGGTCAACATGTTGAGTTTATTATTGTTTTTATAAATCACCATAAGAACTGTAACTTTGGTAAGAGTGAAGGTAGCAACGAAGCGCGGTGTCAACAACGACTAGAATTAACCCGCGCCACGTTTCAGATGGAAAATAATCACGTCCGCGCCAACTTCACTCTCTACGCGTGAAAATTGTAGTGCCAGTATAAAAAAATCTAACTATATTAAAGTTTTAATTACTATAGTAGAAAAAAGAACGTAAATACAAATGTACAAAATAATTAAAGGCCATCTGATTACTTTAAAAGTTTACTGCAACATTAATGAACGTCAGCTATTCTAAGCTAATTATATTTTAGTGAAGAAGAAGACAAAAGTAAGTAAATCTAAATAGGAACATTATAAATTCTAACTGTTAGTACTGCACAATTTGTTATTTTTAATGAATCTTAATTAATGAATGAATTTTAATATACGAGCCTTTGCACATTTTAAAAGCGAAATGCTCAACATGATGGCTGTTTGACGATTATCTTCTTATTTGGATCGTAATAGTACGTTCATCCATATTTTATTCCTCACTATTACTTCATTCCAAACAACATTTTTTTTTACTTGAATTTTATACGATTTATTTAAACTTAACCCCAAAACTAACATTCTCAAATCTCGTCCATTATACAGGACGAGGTATAAAATAAAAACAAGGATAGAATATTAAAGCCGAACACTCTCGATTTAAAAAGTTATCTCTTATAAGTAAATAAGAATAAATTATTGGATTCGATATAAATGCATTCATTTATTTATCTCGCATGTGTGTGGCCTGAACGTGATAAATTACTGACTATTTTACATTGTCACGGGCTGTACTTTATTATTTTTAGTTAACTATCAGTTTATAAGTCTTTGTTATGCACACATAAAGTAATTCCATATATTATATACTTCGTTCGCGTGGAATAGTTACTTTGGGCTAATAATAACACGCAGCGGAAGCTCTCTAGAGGAAAAACCCCGATTTTGAAACATTCTTCATTGGTGTTCCGCTCCTATAGCTGATGATATATATGTATTCTATAACCATCCTCGATAAATGAGCTATATAACACTGAAAGAATTTTTCAAATAGGACCATTAGTTACTGAGATTATCCGCTACAACGTCACAAACTCACGTCACAAATTCACAAAATTTACCTCTTTATAATATTAGTATAGATATTTTTTCCCTAGATACGGAAAAGTGTAAATGGCTTTTATTTATGTCAACATGTCTAATTTCATTTTATACTCAGATGTAAGCTTGTTCAAGAGATTACAATAAAATTAATGATTATAAATAATTGTCAATTTTATTAAAAAAAAATGAATTTAATTAAATTCTTTGCGGTCATTAGTTACATGTTGTTACTCTTGTCGAATTTCTTTATTATTATCGCTCTCTCAGAGTTATATGATAAGAAAGTATTAATAAGTTTAGAGATATCAACATAAATTAAAAATATTTAGTAATCGGCCATTTTTAAGCTTCGTCGAATTAATATTTGTCCATTATTTTTGGGGTGTAAGGGGTGTCGAGTAACATCTTAAGACTTGAGACACCCAAGCCAACCTCACCTGCACGTGGTGCACCCTGCTGATCAACGAACGAGGCAATGGCGATAGCGGGGTGGTAGGGCTTAACAGCCCGACTGGGTCGCAACCACCATGTACATGGCGAAAAAGCCCATCTTAGTGACTCGGTTTTGCGCGTCGCGTTTCGGGATCAGCCTGTGCATATCCAGTACCAGGTGACTTTCGTCATTATGGCCGGCATGACAGCGGCGACCGACGATGGATGATCTGTCTTTCGGTGGTCGCCACTGTTTTTGGATTGTACTATGCTTACCATCAGGTATAGTGCAGTCACTTTGTCGTGCTTCATTAAAAAAAAAATATGTTGTCCCTGAAGTATTTCTCTTCTTAAATAATAACATTTGCCTAAAATATTTTACACACAATTCGAACACATTTCACTAGTATACTTCCAATATAAACATCGATTCATAACCTAGTTTCAATTTTTTCGCTTCTTTCTACAAGTAACGTATTAGTCATTCTTTGTAACAGCTGTTTATTAAGTAACTTATATGATTCGAAAGAATATAGCAGAAACTTCAAAATTTTAATGCCAATAATTATATAGAATTACATCACCAACATTGAAAGCTTACTATAGTTTTAATTCACACTGCAGAAGTATTTGCTAGTGTCACTAAAGTAAATTGACAAGTGGCTTGCAGTGACCTTGCACTTGAGAGCTGTGCGTCATCCAACGAAACGTCATGCGAAAATAACGTCACTGTTTAAATATTCCACGTAACTAGTTGACGTGTCCTTTGTTATTATTTATTTTTTATTTAAATTCTGCTACTTTCAACATAGATTTAAGGAAAGAATGAGTAATCAAAGGTTTCCGTGTTATAGTGTTACGGTTTCAATTCTTATTGCACTCGACACATCTCATGTCGAAGCGTGCCGTAGGGGTTTATTATGTATTTAACGATCGACATTTAAGTGTGATTATCTCGGGAATTTAAGCACACCCCGATGATATCTGTAATATTTTTAGATATTACGGTAAATTTCCAATCATCGTTCGTTTAATCTCACAAGCGAAAACAGAAAAATTTAAACGCGACGGTTAAAATGCTCGTTTAGTTCTTACTCCTAACGGTCGTTTTCAAATTTCCATTATTCGACGGACTCGTCATTATCGTCGACAATTAGACGGACAGGTAACAAATACGCCATTTGCGTCTATGACTCTTTAATTGACTCGAAATGTAACTCGACTGGGCTTCGAGATAACACACTTCAGATAGACTTGTCATGAACAAAAGGTTCAAGTTTGTTTCAAAAACGAACGTATTAGCATAGAATTCTATAAAAAAAATGTCTACCACATAGCGGCTTTTAAAGGCCAATGTGTCTATATATTATTTATTTATTATCTCGATTCATGTATGGTATGTCACTAGGTGTCCTTTAATAAATAAATAAATAGGAAGTTATTTTTTCTATACGGTCTCAGTAATATAGTAACTATTTAATCATTTGTGCATGTTATTTGTTATGGAAAATTCCTGTATTTTATTTTTGAATTAACATACGTGTAAGACTTTATTCTCTTGAAAATGTTTTTGATACGTTATGGAAATATGTAGTATTTTTATTTAAAATATTATTTTTTTATATTCAGCAGACCATTTTTCGATTTTAAGTTACTTCTTTAAAATTTTAATAGAGATGCATTGCTTGCTCCTCCTAGCGTATTTAATATGTATCCTTGTTAATATCCTGGAGATTACTATACCTGACAATATAAGTCTCATGAAAATTAATTCAACCTTTTCGAAGAATAGTAAAGATAACCAACAGCCATTGCAAATCTATTTATATGTGTATATAAACAATAAATAAATTGAAATGGTTGTGGTAAAATCTCAAACACACCATCTAATAAAAGAAAGTCTATTCTTGACACAAAAGAACGTCTCGTTTCGAGCCTTATGACTGACATCTTTAAGCTTATTATTATATGGCTGAGTACCTTAATAGCTCTATGAAGAAGTAGTAAGCACAAAACAAAGGAGGCATATAATGGTGATATCAAATTTGGTTATTCTCTCACATAATAACAAATGAAAAGATAGTCAAATGTGTTCAAATAAATATTGTTTCAGTCATAGTTAATATAAAGCGTTAGAGTTTGTATGTTTGTAACAGGTAATCTCTGAAACTCGAATTTCAATTTTCAAAGTCATATATTAAAATCATGCCTACAAAATCGCAGTTTCTAATCACTTATCAAATATTAGTATTGATGTAGTATTATAACGTTTGAAAAAAATATGTAGTAACCTTATGGCCATTTACTTTGTATTTGGTTTACACACTGATATATATGTCAATGGGTCTACTATTTATTACTACGGTTAATATTTTATTTAAATAACTATATGCTGTTAAATAAACGTGGTAGGAAATTAAATTAAATATGTAATCATATATATTTACGATACTAATCATACACATATATTACTGTTAAAACTATATTCAATAAAGCCCAAATCTCTCCAACAATACACAGTTTGTATAAACACAACATGTACTTTCGTAGTTTTAAATTATATATACAAAACAAATACGACGTCATGTGATGTAATTTGTAACTAAATTAACATTAATTTAAATTCCATAATAATAAGTTTATCTAACACAAATATAAATGATTAAATAATTAGATCAAACAATGAATTAGTTAGCAACCAAATTACCTGTTATTTGATCAGCGCTTAAATTGGGAACACTCATTATAAACACTTTAATAACCACTAAACACTATAAATCGAGAACAAGAAACACCGGTACACCGAAGCGCATCTTTACAAACACTGAATCACTAACTTTCATACCGAAAATCGATCACGTATCTATTAACGGCTATTTGCAATGAATTAACACGTTAAATAACAGTTTCCACTGCATTTTACGCAATAAAACCTGTTATATTAACGTTTTAATGAGTTATGCGTGTCGCACGACCGACTACTACAGTTTTATATGCACCGTCCATACATATAAATGCGTGTTTCATTCAAATAGTTCTTTTTTCTATAACGGTATTAATAGCGTTAACATGTGAGTTAATAATAACGCGATAATTTATGTAATAATAAACGCTGGCCACACCGAACGAATTATAAAATTTTGATTTTTAAATTTCGAACGTGTTACACGGATGTAAGAAACAAACAAGTGTCACTTCAAAGGAGCTAGCCAATAATGAGATTAGTTATCAGTGTTTATCGTTTGGTCGTTAGTCGCCTCCTTTAATCGCTGGACGCGTCACCGATAGTGTGGCGTTTTTTGGGATGTGTAAAACCTACTTTGTTGTTTGGATGTGGTAAATTGACTTATCATCTGCCTAATGCACGCATGAGTGTTTGGCCCTAAACTGATAATTTGATAACGGGTACGCATGTGTACAGGTGTCATTTACATGCACCTTGTTTTACTCACATTCCAACAATATTAGATTGGTACACTCATATGGCCAGAACTACAAATTTACTTTGTTTCTTTTGAATAAACAACATTTTTAGAATGATTTTATTTTATTAAAAATAAGACTTTGTTGCCGTGATAAAAATAAAATGTAGTTTATTTATAGCCTTACAACTTAAGAACAAGTTTAACTAGAAAATATGATTTCCGCAGACCACCCGATTGTACTGCAGCATGTAGCTGAATGGGATTGTTGGATTTTAATAAGTAATATATATGTTAACTTTATCTAACATGAAGTATGCGATGTTTGTAACCGACTTCAAAAAAAGGAGGAGGTTATCAATTCGACTGTATGTTTTTTTTATGTTTGTTACCTCATAACTTTGGTTCGACTGAACCGATTTTGATGATTCTTTCTTTATTTGAAAGCTAGTGCTTCTCATCTCGTCCCATTTTTGGTCCAGTTCTATCAACGGCATCCAGTGCAAAACCGTATAAGTGTTAAATTTGCATTAAGTATGTATACGACATATAGACGAATAACTGAATATCATGCCAACCGATTTCGATGATTCATTTTTTATTGTAAAGGATGTTCTTCAAGGGTAGTTTGATGAGAGTTTGGTTAGGTTCTGATTATGGGATCCATGACAAAGTAACACAACTTTCAAGAAGCAAGAATACTCCTTTATTAAGGGCCGGCAACGCATCTGTGATTCCTCTCGTGTCGCAGGTGTCCATGGGCGACGGTGATCACTTACCATCAGGTGACCCGCACGTTTTAGTAAAATATATTTATGTACACTAAAAATGGAAAAATAAAGTAAATTTTCAAAAAAAAAAAGAATTAACCGACTTTAAACTATTTATTTTCCGGTTTTTAGTGCCTTATTTTTATGCTTCTGATTAATATTGAAGTCGGTTAATTCTTTTTTTTTTTAAATTTACTTTCCCAACAATAAAAAATTTTTCTTTACTTTCTTCTTTACGTATATTGTTCGCAGTCTTACAACTTCAAATCAGAGAAATGAGGCAAACACTGGAAAATTGTCTACTACCAATTTTCTTTATTTTTTTTTCTTGATTGAAACTATAGGAACTAACTCAACATTGGTGCCACTGAGTCACTTAATTTAACGAAATTCTTTATTAACAGATTACTGTATTCGTAGCTCATTGGTGCCACGAAACGAATGACTTTAAAAATTAAGGAAATATTTAGAACTGCTGGCCAGTTATCTCTGCTGTCATTCAACAATGCTACATTAAACAAACGCTGCACTGTGCACTCACATATTTGTTTACTGTTTTTATCAAAAGTATCTAAACAAAAGCCAGTAATTTTTACTTAACTGGACGCTATTGTTTTTTCTTGTGTATTAAATGCATATACAATTTTTTTTTGCATCTTCACATTTGAAATAATATTCCTAAAAAGCAATACGTGCAATTTTGTGTTCGAAAATTTTTCAAGAGGAAATTTCTTTAGCAGTATTGAACGATATTTTTAGGGGGGTAATCTTGTGGATACGCGTGACTGATGACCTCAACATGCTTGTGACGTATTACGCTAGCGTGAGACTAGCCATAATATATTGACTTGCGTACATGTAATATTGATAGTGTATTAAGTTTGTGCACCCCATCCTATGTTTGATTTATCAATAAACTATACACAAATGTGTATAATTATTGCTCGGAGTGTCAATAGATTTCAATCCTGACTAATATCAGTAATTTTTGTTAACTAATTATGAAATTTAAATAATTTAGACTATAGTTGATTTTAAAGTACAAAAAGTAACAGTTATTCCATTAGTAGTAGGTAGTTGTTCCACTGACTTTTTTTAAATCATAAAGTAAATTCTCAAAAAAAAGAATTAACCGACTTCAATATTAATCAAAGATATAAAAAAGCGGAAAATAAATAGTTTATCAAATTAACCAAATTAAACAAAACATATGAATATGTGTAACAAACACATATTGTGAGGTAACAAACATTTAAAAAAAATACAGACGAATTGAGAACCTCCTCCTTTTTTTGAAGTCGGTTAATAATGGCGGTGACGACCCAGAGACCATAGATAGTTTTCTATCATTTCATGAAAAATGTGTTCATTAGATTTATGTGTGAATCATTCATCCACCCCTCAAATAGTTTGTTATATTATTTTTAAATTTAATACTTATACACTGCAGGTTAGTGTATAAAACATCGTATTAATATTGTAGTAAATCTACTAATTTGATAACAATGTAGTAAATTAATCGGATTAATCGGAAATTCTTTTATCTTGCTTTTAAAAATAACTTTGACGATTTGTATTTTAATTATCATATGTGACCCCGAATGGTCTTTAAACGAATTAATACTAATGACGGAACAGTGGTCGGGATGCGACCATATTAAAGGGTACAGCATTCTTTCATCTCTTGTTAATACATTCAATTATTACCTCTATTGAGAATTGTAAAAATATTGTAGATGTATGTATCGTATAATAGATACTTAAATGCTTCTACTTGTTCATGGGAAGAGAAAAAGTTCATCTTTTTATCAATAACCTTTTAATGTTCTTTTTTTATTTCTTAGATCATTAATTGTTACTATACGAATAAAATAGAAATCTGTTGTCAGACAGAAGCGAAAAAGGTATCAAACTGTCTTATTTTCACTTGCTTATATTTAGATATTTTGTTTAACGGATATACATTTGTCGTATGGTCGGTAATAATCATTTTACGCGACTTTAACGGTAGCACGTAGGGTGTATCTAAATTATGTATACAAATTTAATTATTCATTGTCAACAGTTTTTCAAAGTACATATAAATTCGATATACATTTATGGTCCATACTCAGTAAAAGAAAAATACGTTAACTAACGTAGTTAACTGTGTGGATGGGATAATGGTTCAGTAGGTGCTTATACAAACGCTGCATTGATGAACGAAGGTCCAAATTCAGGCCCGCGTGTTGAAGGCGCATTGTGCCAATGTGTTTTCCAACAATTCGTCGTTGGAGTCTAACACCCATCCCCCTTCTAGAGGTTTAACATCTTGACCCTTCAGACTGCATTCAGGGCACCTTAGGAAGAGCCAACATCTTTCGGGAAAGCCGACATAGTGCCGGGAACACAGTTCTTATTCCTCTGGGTAAAAGGTGTGAGATGGTACCATGGGGTTTTAGTTCGTATGAATCGGGCATAACCCATACTTAGCTACCCGGCAAGATGGGTATCCGATGGGGATTTCTACATATAAAAAACCTGGGTTAAAAGTGTGACAAAGTACCATGGGGTATCAGTACGTATGAATCGGGCATAACATATCCTCAGCTACCCGGCAGGGTGAGAATCTGATGAGGATTTCCACATATAAAAAAGGTCTGAATTCTATGGTCAACCTGAGTTTTCCGTGATATCATTGGATGCCAAATGATAATGTGAAAGACATTAAACGTTGCAGGGTACAAGATAAAAGATTTTCATTTTCAGGATGATATCTGGCGACGTAAGCGTTTCCTACAAAGTTTTAGCAAATAAAGCAACTTCAATCCAGTTCGTGGTCTTCCAATGAGTTATTTTACTCTATAGTACATTATAATACATACTATAATATGAGGGTTTCAGCATGAATGGATCGGCTCGTCCAGGGTACTACCACCCGACTCACAGAAAACGGACGTGAAGTAACAGTGCTTGGATTGTTACGTTTCGTTCGGTCAGTGAGAGCGCCGGAGACCCACCTCCTCTCCTCTCCCTTAACTTCCACCCCTGACCCCCCTTCCGTTCCCTTTAATACAAGCTGGCAACGCACTTGCGACTCCTCTGGTGTTGCTGGTGTCTATGAACGATGTTGATCACTTAACATCAGGTGACTCACTTGTTCATTTGCCTTCTATGATATAAAAAAAAAAACTGTCACAATTATCACTTTTAGTCAAATTCACTTTAGGTTACATTGGTGTATCTGCTGACTTACAGTCTGAAATATTACATTTTAACAATAACTCTTTAATATAAATTTCTTGGTGTAAAATTATAGTACCATTCTCTTTACCTACAACCACTCTCATTTCCAAACAATTTTGAACACATCCTAAATCTTTAATTTTAAATTTGGATGACAAAATTTCTTTTAATAAACTAGTTTTGTGTTCACTATATGAAAATACGAAGAAATCATTAACATATAATGCTATTTTTATGTTATATTATGTTTACATTTTTATCTATTTTTGTAAACTCTAATGGAAAGATACACTAATATCATTAAAATTGAATAGAACATAAATACGTAAACTATACTGAGTTGTAAACTCTTTCTGGATGGTTAAAATCGGCTGAGTGCCTTAAGCGTTCGCCTTAATAGTCCGGTGAAGCTGTTAAGACCCTGCTGGCTCAATAGTGTAGTCATTTCGAAAAAAAAAAAAAACTTTCTGGATGGAAACTGCGAGAAGTTATAGACTATAATCGATGATTCAAAATTATACAATTGATTTCACAAAAACGATATTGTGTACGTTTTCAAAGAATTACATAATTTATTCAAGCGAATCGCGGAGAACGTTTCAGATTACTGTTTCCTCATATCTGCGTAATAAATCAATAGTTATCGGAACTCGGTGCGCTGTGACTCAAATAAACAATGACGCTACTTAGTCACACACTTTATCTTACGCATTTCAACGATTTGCTTTGAAATCGTCGTAAAAGAATGTATTAAAACTTTTACTACAATTCCTACTTTATTAGTAGACATTCAAATGAATGTTCCATGTAAAAAAAATGTGTGGCTATTTTTATTTTATTAAGTATATTTTAAAGAGCTCAGTATGTGTATTTGTGAGTTTGTGACGTTGTAGGTGATAATCTCAGGAACTACTTGTCCGATTTAAAAAATTCTTTCAGTGTTACATAACTCATTTATCGAGGAAGGTTATAAGGTTATATATGCTAAGACCATTCAATACAAGCGGAGCACCGATGAAAAATGTTTCAAAATCCGTCTTTCTTCCTCTTGAGAGTCTCCGCTGCGTGTTAGTGTTATCCCAAATTACAATCGAGTTTTTATGTTTTAAAAAATCTCATCAAAATGTATATTTACTCAATTAATTTTTGGGGAAAATATATAAAATAACCGAGTATTATCGATACGCGGTAATATCCTAATACTAAGAAATCAGGTCATGGTCACCCCAGCTCATAAATCTCTTTTACGCAGATCTCGCGGTCGTTTCGTAATAATAAAGCCAAGAGCCATATCCCTGAAGTGTGGTTACAAGAGTTTTAGGCCAGATGTTCTTAGAAATACTGAAATAACTGTTTAGTTATTCCGTCCAGATATCCGTCTGCTTCTATTTAATTAAAATCTCCGGTGTTTTGTGTACAAGTGACAGTAATATGAATTTTTGGGATTTCAATAAAAATCGTACGGAAAAGAGGGTAAAACTGTATTGACTGCTGTACAAATATTGTAAATTGTAAATATTATAATGGCTAAAGAATAATTGTTTTTGAATAAAGACTTAGCCTCGTGGAAGGTATAAAAAAAACTACAAAAACTTAAAATGAAAAAAAAAACTACTACAATCATATTGATAACTATTTCTAAATCTAAATCTTACCTTACGAATGTTGTAAATGCGAATGTGTGTTTGTTTGTTACGCTTTCACGCCTTAACTATTGAACCGATCATAATAACATTAATATACTCCTTGTCAAGGGTACAGGAAAGGACATTGCGTATATTATATTCAAAAACCAGTACTGTACCATAAGGATAGGTTAAATCTACATTAGTGCAAGCGGAGCAGCGAGCAAAATCTAGTATAGATATTAACAATAAAACGTGTCCAGAAACAGAGGGGAAAATGGTACCGGATTGATTTATTCGTTTATACATACATATACAGCATGACTTGTGAAATAGTTGCAATATTCTCATTACTTATTATTTGCTTCTAGTTCTAAAATAAATAAAAAAATTGGTGTTTCATATTTGAACAAATTTTCTTTTAGAGAAACGTAATGATATGCCCCCTAGAATAGGTAATTTACACTAAAATGAACTGGTGTAATAAATGAATCACGCCATATAGCATACTCCAGGTCGCGTCCCGCATCTCGACCCACGCCCCCTCTATAATTTTGGCGTTCCCTCTATAAGCAGTTATGTAATGTTTAACCTTGAAAAGCGCCCCTTGAATTTTGTTCGTAGTCCGGTGAAGTTGTTAAGACCTTGCTAGGTCAATAGCGTGGTCATTTAAAAAAAAAGAAGAATTTTATTCACTGAAACTAGATGTGATTTATTTATGTTTTAAAGTATTTTTTCATACTTTTAAAAGTTTTAGAACAAACTTTAACTAAGGTTCTCTTTGTTGTTTATTAGTATTTGTTTTGATATTATCATTTTATATGTTAAATGTGACTATGAACTACCACACGATAGAAGAGTATCACCATTTAAACATTCACGTAGTATACATAGTAGTTTGAGTGTGCATTATACAATGTACTAAGTGTGAAGGTATATATAATTTTTAGTTATTCGAATATGCCTTTATCCAAACTTCTCTGAATTATGTAACACGAAACTGAGATAACTTCACTCATACTAAGTAAACAGGCGTACTTAATATTAAACAAATTATTAAGATAACGGGGCTTATTCTGAAGTAGTTGAAATTTAACAATTTTAAATTTATTCTCCAACAGTTCTATTATACATAAATATATAAAAATAGTAGCGTTAGTGTGAGTAATTATAATAAACTTTATTATAATAGTCATTATCATCATATATATTAATACGTGAAGCAAAAACTTTGTACCCCCTTTTTAAGCTATTTCCGTGAACGGATGAAACTGAAATTTGGCATAGTAAAAGTTTATATGGAGAAGAAGTGCACAAAGCTATTTATTTATATAAAATACATTAAAAACACATTAAATCAACTAAAATATACATTACCCACACTACTACCTGAATGACACACAACATATACACACATGTAAATCAAAGACGTTTTGACATCCGTCATTTTTGTTAAGTTCTAATTACCAATTTTCATCCTACATTCAATATTTTAACATGACTTACGTTCCACACCTTACATGCCCTTTGAATTTAATTGGTAGAATTGTGGGTTATTTTTTTAATAATATAATATGTTATTTCATAATACACACTAAAAATTAATTGATCAATAATTTATCTTTAGTAAATTTATGGAACTACTGAAATAATTATTATACTCTTTGGTCTTATTAAATGTCAAAATGAATTATGATGAATAGGCGACCACTAGTATAGATTAATCTCTTCTTAATGCATGATGCAAATATGCAATAATTCAAAAATGCTTCAGCTAAAGGAATGTTTTATCTTTCAACAGCACATTAACGTTTGTATACAACGCGTTAACTTATATGTATACAAATTAATGAAGGGAGTCGTTCTGCTACAAACCTAAATAAGAAACACATATTTTAAGAAATATTGGGTGCTCTTAGTAAGTGGTTAGTTCTGTTTTTTATGCAAGAAACCAGAGTATCTATATATTAATACGTGGAGCAAAAAAATTGTACCCCTTTTTAACCTATTTGCCGTGAACGAGTGAACTTGAAATGTGCATAGTTAAAGTTTATATGGCGGAGAAGTGCATAAAGCTGTTTATTTTGTATAAAATGCATTAGAAGTACATTAAATTAATTTAAATAAGCAGTACTCACACTAAAGCTTGAATTTTACACGACAGTATATATACACATGTAAATAAAAAATACATTTTGACAGCTGTCAATAATCACGAATTTCAAAAAAGGTTGTGAAGGAGGTTGCTGTGCTCGACTGTATGTATTTTTTAACTCTTACGTTCCAATTACCATTTTTCATCCTATATTCAACAATGATATTATAAAATATGACTATTATTGTAATGTTTATCATTTTTTATGGTGAACTCACTTCAAATGATTATTTAATAAAAAAATGAGCCAAACAATACTTTGTATAATCAGAATAAGAATTTTGTTCATAAAAGTAATTCATGACTTAGACCTCCGCGGTTATAATGTTGCAATTCAACCTCATGTATCAACAAAAAAGAATTTATTTTCAAAAGTTAATGGTAGTATTAAAAACATCTTTGTCTTGGATTCGCCATTTGATTGTATTGTGTATTCATTACTTTTCCAAACGATGATACGGGGCATATCACTATCTCTCTTAATAAACTACATTTAATTCAATATCACCCAGAAATACCACCCACCCATGGTGTCGTGTAAAATTAATTGAAAATTGTGTCATAGGTTGCGATACATTTCTTTATTTTCGTAAAGTTATGTTTGCTTAAAATTTGAGAGCTTTACCACGTGGTTTTTGTTTCAAATTTATAATTAATTTTAATTTTCGTTTACACATAGATTTTTATTTCTATGTTTATATAATTATAGATCATGGCAAATAACTGAGTAGCCATGATGAAAACCTTTGATTATAGAAGTATACCCTTTGACAAAACAACCCAAATAACGTTCAAATTTTAAAAAATCAATTAACTATGGTCGAATATCAACTGGGCGCCCACTAGTATGTATAAAAAGTTGCTGTGAAAATTAAGAAAAAGTTATATAACTCGAAAATAAAGCGATCTGTCATGTCTAACTATATCTAACAGACATTCATCTTAAAGAATTATTTATATAATATTTATACTATATATATATAATTATTTATACTCTATAGCCAAGCACTCTAGAAGTACTAAAAAACCATTATAGTCGCTCAAAACCTTTAAAAAGATAAGAATTATTGATATGTATATACTGGGACTTGATATAGAACGGTATGTAGAGTATTTAGAATTCTTTAACAAGAACTAAAATCATTTGTGTTTGTTGAAAAACTCTATAGAAGTAAACAAATCTTAAGAGAAAATAACAAAAGTTTTTTTATGAATTTTTTGCTACGGGAGGTGTCAAATATAATTGACGCATATGAAAAAGATAGATCATAGTATAAAGATATATATGAAATAAGTTAAAAACACGCTTTATCTAAAATTAATGATGACTAAACGTATAAATAATATAGTATAATTATATCACATAATGATGAGAATGAAAATATGTGACTAAGCGGATAGTGCATTATTCAAATGCTGCGGCGCTGAGTGTTATAGTTCTGATCACACATAGTATAATTATTTGTGTAAAACACTTTGTGTCCCGGCAACGGCTCACGCCTAGGTAAGTTCCCTCGGCGTGGAGCCCTTGAGTGCGCTGCTCACGCGATACAGTGACACAAAATCTTACATCACTGCAACAATAGTACACATATCACCCCCACGCACGTGCACGCATACACGCTTACACATGAAAGTGGAAGGGTTTTGTTTCTTTCCCTTATCGAACTGAAATAGTTTGGAAAATTATCCGATACGAAATATATACAAGAGTTGTTGAGGTTTGTATGCTTGGTACACATATATGCTCCAACAACTCATATATGTATGAATTGTTCGCTTAGGTCAGCTCAGATAGATCGCGAATTGCACGTATCAGGCAACAGCCCAAGTCGAGGTGTGCCGTGCACCCTTGAGCTAGTTGCTCAAATAGAATCGGCTGAGTGCCGCAAGCAATCGCCTTAGTAGTCCGGTGAAGCTGTTAAGACCTTGCTGGGTCAATAGCGTAGTTAGTTCGAAAAAAAAACATTTTGTGTCCTTATACTTGTAAAGTTCCTGGAACATATGTCATAATTTTTAGCGCGAGAGTATTGTATGTCTCTACAAATATTACATAAATTAAATCAAAACAAATAATTACGCAAAATAAAAATTACGTAATCCCATTGATTGCTTATGGCGTTATTTTGTTAAAATTTTATAAAGAAAAACTATATCTAAAAATAACGACTTCAGAATTATGCTCTCATACGTTATCTTGGTGTACTATTGACATTTTTCTCTTTAAGACTTCAAGGCCTTTGAAGTGTCGTAATATTATTATGTAAAACAGTTGAATGATCTGAGTATTCCAATTTATGTATTTCTTATTTAAGTAATACATATTGATGTTATTGTGGACGGTTCATAAACCAGTTTTCTTACAAATATGTACAAACAAATATGTGATAAATTTAAGACTATTGATTCTAAATGAGATATTATCTCTAAATATATTTATTGACGAGAAAACGAGAATAATTAAATTTGTAAGTATTTTGGGGTATAAGGGTTGTCGAGTAACATCTTAAGACTTGAGACACCCAAGCCAACCTCACCTGCACGTGATGCACCCTGCTGAATAACGAACGAGGCAATGGCGAAAGCGGGGTGGTCGGGTTTTAGAGCCTGACTGGGTCGCAACCACCATGTATATGGCGAAAAAGCCCGTAAGAGTGGTTCGATTCTGCGGGTCGCGTTTCGGAATCTGCCTGTGCATATCCAGCTTTTTGCATGCCGGCATGATAGTGGCGATTGGCGATGGATAGTGTGTCAATCGGTGGTCGCTATTATTTTTGGATTGCACTGTGTTTATCATCAGACATAGTACAGTTATTTTGCCGTGCTACAATAAAAAAAAAAAATTTAGAAAAATCATTGTCATTCTGAAAAAAAAAATTGTGTTTATGTATATTTCAAATTATCTTACTATAATGCCAAGATTAGTCAGTAGGTTGGCGTAATCGATAACACACACCAAGAAAGAGAGTTCAGCGTTAAAATCTGCATTTTTTGTAACGATACTCTCATACCTACGTGACGAAACTTCGGCTACTTCTCGCACTAACAATTTCAAAAGCATTTTTTATTGTAGCACAGCAAAATGACTGCACTGTGCCTGATGGTGAGCACAATACAATCCAAAAACAACGGCAACTACCGAGACACGTTGTCCCTCGTCGGTCGCCGCTGTCATGCCGACCTTCGAAAATGTCTCTTCACAATTCCAAGAAAAATTTTATAAAATTATTATATTATATATTTGTATAAAAAAATTTTGGCACTCCTTTTTCATTCCGATAATAACTATGCTGTGTGTGTGAGTTTGTGACGTTGTAGGGAGTAATGTCGGAAACTACTGATCGGATTTGAAAAAATCTTACAATATTATATAGCATATTTATCGAGGAAGGTTATATGGCTATATATGTCATCAAGCTAAGACCAATAAGAGCGGAGCACCAATGAAAAATAATTCGAAATCGGGATTTTTTTCCTCTTGAGAGGTTCCGCTACGTTTTAGCGTTAGTCGAAAGTAACTATTACTACACGGACGAAGTCGCGGGCAAGGGCTAGTGTAGTATAAACAAAAATAAAACCCGAGAGAAATAAGCGTCCAGTCGAAACAGTTTAAGAAACAATTAATAGTTAGCAAAGTCGAAGAAGACTGTCCACGTGTAATCGGTTTGTATAAATTTGTACTCTTCCGGCCCACCCGGTCACCTTCACTCGACGTAAAGTGGCGATTAACGATTGGCGCAGACTCGATAAACATGTGATTATGTTACAAGAGATAGCGATTTTAATATCAATTGTAGTCTATATTTAAATAGTTCACACAATGTTAAATCAATAAAATGATGCTTAACAGTGTAGTTCAAGAAATCTAAAGCCATAATTATAAAAAAAAAGGTGTGTGTGTACTTATGTACACGCGTTAGAAGTTATACTTCTTTGGCGTAACAAGATAAACCTTTTAAATTTAAATCTATTTATTAATTTTTTTCTCTATCTATTTTATCTTCTTTTTAAATTTTTTGATACAAAAAAATATTTTTCGCCTTATACTACGTTTGTAGAAAAAACGACACTAACAATAGAGAAAAGGTATTTAATACATTGAAAGTTTTAATACGAAGAAATACAAACAACAAATACAAAGAAACAAACTGTTGCGTATAGTTAACTTCAGGGTGTCTAGTTTCCGTGACGGTATGCGCTCGCATCGTAATAACGTCAAGGTGTCGGTTTTTCCTGACGGTGTGCATGCACACCTTTAAATTTACTCAAATCATTTTTCCCTAACGCGCCAAAAGAAATATAACTTCAAAAATTACTCTTATGTCTGTTTTTTATTATAGAGGAGACTACATATGTTTTTTCGGTGTTAAAATATATACAGTAAAACAACTTTTTAAATTCAGAGTACCAATAAAATTATTATTTTGAGGAAAAATAGTTTTAAATAGTATATTCTTTAAAACATCAAACATCTGTAATAATAATCTTTATGTGAGAGATAACGTAATACGATATTTAATTATTTTACATTTTATTTCATGTAAAATAAATTGCGTATCGAAGGGCTTTGACTTATGTATTAAAGTTTAATTTTTGCTAATGGATAATTTAACAAATTATGCAATCAGGATTCAACGGTAGGATCTTCGGATATTGCGTTGATCGATGTATATCGATATATTGGAATCCCACAAAGAGCCAGAACTTACAAAGATGAATATTATTATGATGATTTTGAAATTTAAAATTAGTAGTCACGTGCCTGTAGAGTTCTATCAATAACTACACGTGAAAGCTTAAGTTAGTGCTATCATAAACTCATATCAGGTGTGATTTTGGTCAAACGCTAAAACATATATACAATAAATAAAAGAGATCGATAAGAAATCATTATTTATGTATTTATATCTATAAATAAAGATAATTACATTTATAGGAAACGTGAATTTAATATAGATTACACATTATAAATAAAGTAGAATAAATAAATAATGAATAAAAAAAATTAATAAATTGAATTTAAATCGCTATCGCTCATCACTCAAGCCGCATTTTAATTACGAGCACACTTACAAGATTACGTCAGTTTGTGCGTTTAAATAGGGATTATCTTATGAACACTTAATACCTCGTTGCAGTAAGTCGGTTGCCGAGATCTCAACTGAGCGACATTATAAAATAAAGATTCAATAAAGATTTTAAACATCTCGGTCATTCGGCCGCACACAGAGTTCGAATTTTTATCGTATTTTATCTTACGATGTTACGTTACGCGAAGTAATTTTAAATTAAGGTAATTGTTGTATATATTATTATGTTATCTAGTGTTTTTTCGTTGTGTATACCTATACTAATATTAAAAAGAGGTAAAGTTTGTGAGTTTCGATGTTCGGGGTAATCTCCGGTACTACTGATCCGATTTTGAAAATTCTTTCACTGTTATAAATTTCATTAGTCCTATAGATTATTTTGGTAAATATATATTTTCAATAATTAAGCACAATAAATGTGATTAAATCGACAAACAGTCTATACTATAGTGTGCGACGCTCGAACGGTTTGAATCAAACGAATAAAATTTATATTAATAATATTCATTTATTTTAGCTTTACAAAAAAGTCCTTTACACTATATATTTAAACTTTAATATCTCAGACAAAAAGATGTTTTTTTGTCAAATATAATAACCGATTTAGCGCAGACGAAGTTGCGTGGTTCAGCTAGTTTAACAATGCAAAGTGTATCTATTAAGTTTATTATTAGGTCATTATGGTTTTAAGTATCACCAATATCAATAAAAATCAATGATCAAACATATATACGCGCATTACTTTAGAACGGCTATAGATATTTGGCTAATTATTCAGTTTTTTTTGTATTCTCGATTATCAGGTCAAGGTTTGCATGAGAGAAGAATGTTTAAAAGAATCTTATAGAAAAGTGAAAAAAAAAATGTTTAAAATATTCCCAAATCAAAACGTGAGGTGGGCATTTGAGACAGTAGGAAGATCTTCAAATATATTGACACAGTGATGTTCGGATACCATTTTATTTCACTACACAGTTGTACTGTAAAGTTATGATTTGGCCTTATATTCTTTCTTAGTACGCTCTTTTGAAAACAGGCCACGCAGCTAGTTACTAAGTTGCGGGGTGGTAGGGTTTTACAGCCTGACTGGGTCGCAACCACCATGTATATGGCGAAAAAGCCCGTAATAGTGATTCGCTTCTGCGGGTCGCGTTTCGGAATCAGCCTGTCCATATCCAGCTTTTTGCAGGCCGGCATGATAGTGGCGACCGGCGATGGATAGTGTGTCAATCGGTGGTCTCTATTATTTTTGGATTGCACTGTGCTTACCATCAGGCATAGTGCAGTCACTTTGCCGTGCTACAATAAAAAAAAAAAAAAAAATATAAATAAATAGATGAGGAATTTATATTCAAAAAATGTTATATATTTTTGTTTAAACGAATATAATATAAAAACAATTTATCCATCAGTATTTCCTCTATTGGATACTGTGAAAGTGAAAGTGTGAAGTTTAAAATATAATATAAATATAAGTGTTGTAGGTGGTAGAGCCACGCTGAAACTATTACTGGTGTCAGTGTGAATGGATCGGCTCACCCGGGTGAGTACCACACTCTCACAGAAAATCGACGTGAAGTAACAGTGCTTACATTGTTGTTTCGTTCGGTCAGTGAGAGTAACGGAGGCCCACCTCCCCTCCCTCCGCCCCTCCCCTTTAAACCCTCCGTCAAACAGAGGTTGGCAACGTACTTGCGACTTCCCTGGTGTTGCAAGTGTCTATGGACGACGGTGGTCACTTAACATCAGGCGACCCGTCTATTCGTTTGCCACCTATGACATAAAAAAAATACAAATATATATTGAAAGTATGCTGACGAATATCTGTAGAAGTTAACTTTTACAATTATTAGAGGTGGTTTTTTACACTCAAATCAATGAATGGCGAGTGGTTTTATATATAAACTATTTATTTAAAGACTATTGGCTACTGTTAATCACTAAACAAAAACTAATTATGTATTACATATAGTAAATTAGTATACATAGTTTTCATAGTTACACTAAAAGTGGAATCAGTAACTTGCATATTACACACGTCTGGCCTATCTTAGCACTCGCCTTAGAAGTCCGGTGAAGCTGTGAAGGCCAGTAAGGCCAATAGCGTAGTCAGTTCGAAAAAAAAATCTATCTTATAGTCAGTGATCGGCTTTTTATAGAATCATTTAATAAAATAGGATACAGGTTAATCTATTTTAGTCTCAACCATTAAGCCTTGTGGATTAGTCCACGTTTCATGCAGCAATATATCCTTGGAGTTCGAAATTAATAACTTCACTAATAATACTAACACGAAAGTGAGTCTTGTTGTTACGCTTACACAGTTAAATTACTCAACAGATTAGTAGTCCGGTGAAGCTGTAAAGACCTTGCCAGGTCAATAGCGTAGTCAGTTCGAGAAAAGGTACTCAACAGATAATGTAATTTTGCATACAAGTTATCAGAGTTACAGAAGAGGGCTTATTGTACTTTCATCTAAAAAAAATAGTAATGTTAAAGAGATTGGATAAAATTACACTAACTGGAGTGAAGCCGACGGAAAAATTACTTGTTCATAAATAAAAAAAATCGAATGTACAAATATTGATTTTTACTTGTATTAATAAAAAAAGTGTTACTAATTAGATGCCATCATTAAATTTATGTATCTTACGTCACTCTCATAATGAAGGGGAAACTAATTACCACGTATATACCAACAACACACTCTAAAAACGTTACCCTTCTTTTGTCCGGCAGTTTAAAAATATACTCAATACATATTACAATAAAATATAATATACAGTGCAACGTCTATTCACAGTAAAACGTGGTGAAATAAAAATTATTTATGAGATTATCAAACTTATTTATAAGTGGGATCTAACTCTTGTAATATATAAGTTCTTCATTACAATTGCAAATTCTATTTCATAAAGTTAAACCATTCAGCGCAACGCACTGTAGGCGATTCTCGAGATTATAATAATAATGGTCGCTTTGTAAACAGGCAAGTTACTCGCGCCAGTAACTTTTGTAAAAATAAAATGCTTGCTATTCGTGTAACATTGACAGAATAGATATCATATTTATAAAATAAAATCTATTCTTATCACTACTATTATTCTTAGTTTAATATTTTACCTACTTTCATGGATATATGCTCAGTACTTAAAAATGTTACTCGCATTGGAAGGAATACTTTGATGAGCGTTCTAAAACAAAAGTCATATGGTACAGAACGATTCAGCCACATCCCCTAAGGTCCTATGGATAGATGCCATTACAATTAGCCGGAAGGAGGCAATCACAGGAATGAGATTACTCTCAGGGCACATCCCATGTAAAAAATTCGTCTGCATGATGCGTAAAGTACCATCACTACTCTGCCAGAGTTGTGGGCTCATCGATGTTGAGTACCACATCCTGGCAGAGTGTGTTCGACTTAGTCCGGTGAAGCTGTAAAGGCCAAAAAATAAAGGCCAATAGCATAGTCAGTTCGAGAAAAAAAAAAAGTGTGTTCGAAGCGAAGTTATTAGATCCCAGCTTAATGCTTCTGGTTCATTCCACAACGGTATGTACAATTCCTTATTGTCAGGCCTCATCTCGAAAGATGCCAGGGAATTGTACAAAATTAAGGTAAGATATTGATAAATTAATGTAATAGTCGCGAGGGCGACTAAACCTTTAATAAAATAAAAAAATATATCTAGCAAAAAATACAATAAAAAAATACACAGTGTGCACATGTACACCATCACGCAAGCTATATATATATATATCCTTATAATTCATTTTATGTACAGAGGAAAAAATGTAAACACCATACCGTTTGCCCCACATATCCAAGGCAAGAAAACTTAATCACTGAATCTTCTAACTATCGCTATCATACTTTTTTAAATAATGACTATGTTACAATTATTCTATCTATTCACTAATTTCGAGTCATGTGTATGTAACGATAGACTTCTATGTATATACATGTATATATGTATATACATGTATATATGTATATAC
>JACEII010000070.1:1571058-1671100 GCA_014332785.1 Antheraea mylitta | reverse complement strand
ATATACATGTATATATGTATATACATGTATATATGTATATACATGTAGATATGTATTTAGTTATTTCGAAATTTAACTCTCAGGCTAGGCATTAAAAACTTGTAACACATATCCGATTACATAAAAGTACAAAAGTACAGTAAAAAAAAATATTTATAGAAGCCATTTTGTAAAGTAAATCAATTATATTCAATCTAGTATACAAAGATTTCTGAATAAAATTTACTATAATATTTAATCGAATGATAAAATAACAAAAGAATAAAATGTTAACTACAAATAAATAAATTCAGTTTAAAAAGTAATTACATTCTTCCAAATTAACATAATCGAAATTGAAACAATAACAATATATAATTAAACGTAAAAGAATGTAACTCGCATTTAAGTTTCGTCTAAACAGTTGACGTGCTGCGTTCAGCCTCCGATAGTCAAAGAAACGGCTCATACAAATTCATAGGACCTTATGGGGGGTTAGCGATAAACCATGGTGCTACGACATTTTTACGACAACGAGTGACTGGCCGCGTGCCGTCCGAGAACACGCATTTTATGGGTTGTTTAAAATTCCTTTATTTAGTATTCGAAGTGTTTAGTGACGTAACTGATGTGATTGGCGGCATTCGAGATGCAACAAGTTCTCTTTATTATTACACTGTCCATTGGATTTGAACGCTTTGGCAGTGGGACTTTCCACGCGATTCTATTATCATTTATTTGCCTTGAAAAATAGAATCATATATACTATAATACTAGCGGGCCAGGCGGACATTGTCCTGCCTTGATAATATTTTTTTTTAATCTAAAATTCAACTGCAGCGCCATCTACCGGGTCCAATTGTGAATCTAAACCATTCTCGGATCCACTGGAACACGTACACAAAATTTCATCAAGATCGGTTCAACCGTTTTAGGAGAAGTTCAGTGACATACACACGTACAGAAGAAATTTATATATAAAGATAATATGTTTGCATTATGTATAAAAACGATATGTGTATAAACGATAAAAACAATTAAAGCAAAAATTAACATGGATATTAAATTATATCTGTTTGCTTTAAACCAAGTTCATTATAGATTTGGTTCGCATCTTTGAATGCTTTGAATATTATCCGTTTTTTTTTGTAATTTACATCCTTTTTCTAATTTACATTCAATTAGTATCATTACTTTCTCGGTGAAATTACCTCGTTTAGGAAATAAGACAAACACTCCATTATGTGGGAGAAAATTGAAATATATGTCTCTTAATGCTTGAAGCCATCAATAAGCCACTAATAAATAGGTTTTACATTGGATCCGTGTTTTGCATTGGGAATACATTTTTCATAAGTAGTATTTATATCTCTGTATATAAATACTATAGATTTTCCATTATGTTTTTTTTTATTTATAAGTTTTAGCAATTTACCACAAATCATTCGACTTTAGATGGATATGTGGAGATATGGTAAACGAAGCTAAACTTAGGGGGACTGGCTCTCAAGGTCAGTTACCAGAACACATCAACAGGTATTTTGTAACAGATTTTCAACTCAAGTGCGGTAGCTAGCCAGATAAATTTAGAAATAGCTCTATCAACAACTCTATAACTTTTATCATATTGTTTTCCATATCGAAAGCTCTGACTCAGTTGCAAGGATTTCAACGTATGTCAATCGACGCGGTGTGACACGCTTTCAACTAAGCCATGTTTCTTAATTGTTATTTGTTTAATGCTTAATTGATGCATTTAAGTTTTTTTTATTTCATGGGAGGCATATAACAGGTGGGTCAGCTTGTACTAAGTGATCACCACCGTCCATCGACACTAGCAACACTAGGGGAGTCGCAAATTCATTGCCAGCTTATGTTGGGGAGAGGGCAGGAAGAGTAGAGGAGAGGGGAAGGTGAGGAGAGGTGGGCCTCCTCTCACTGACCGACAGAAATGCAACAATGCAAGTACTGATATTTCACGTCGGTTTTCTGTGAGAGGGTGGTACTACCCCAAGTGAACCGACTCATTCATGCCGAACCCAGTAATAGCTTTAGCGTGGCTCTACCACCTACAATAAAATGAATACAATAAATTTATTGTAGTCCGGTGAAGCTATTAAGGCCTTGCAAGGCCAATAAGGTAGTCAGAAAAAAATAATTTAGGCTACTATCAAGTAACCTTGCAAAATGTATGTATAAAGCACAATAATATAAACAAATTTTATGGAACACTCACTAAACCTGACGTGAAAGTATATGGCATATTTTACAAACACAGCTGATGTTAGCGGGTCGTAAATTCACGGTAATAGCCATAGAAAATGACACAAAAGTATCTACTGCTATTTTAGAGCCAATCGATAGCTGGCTATAGTCATATTTGTAGTGAAAATTTTAACGAGCGTTGTCACTATCAAATATTAATCATAATAGATGTTTTTTACACTTCAAAATACAGTATTTGTTTGTAATTGAAATGAACTACTCATTATTAATTTAATATATGAAACATAAACTATTGTAATGTGGTAATATTGCTTTATCTAGTGCATTAATACTGACTACTAGTTACCGTTTAAAAAATTAAAAAAGGAAGTGTTAAATTAAATACCAATTTTCGAAACGTTTGCCTGTCCGTACAAGTCACAGTTGTTCCGACTAATCTCCAAAACAGTTGGACCCATTTTGGCGAGACTTTCACTGGTATATTCATGCTATACATATTATACGAAGTAATTTAGGCTACTTTTATTATAGTACATAACCATAAAATTCCAAACAGATATAATGATGTGTAAGGGAACTAACAAAGTAAGTCGCAGAAGGCTGTTAATTATTCTATAAATGTAGAAATTTTAATAGTACCAAGCTTAATATTCATTTTTTAAGTTACGTTATATAATAATACTATACAAAATGTCAATTCTTGAGTAAATCTAAATATTTAAATATCCAGTGTCATGATGTTTGTTCACGATAAGCTTCAAAACTATTTAACCGTACGTTATGGAAGTTGGCATTTATAATTTGGTCCAACTTAGAGATATAGGATAATTTATATTTCAAGTAATGGCTCCAATATTCTGTAATTACAAATTATATGATTGCTAATGTTGATTATTGTTATGTATTACAAGTTTCATCAGTCTCTAACAGATGGCGCTTCAAATTAGTTTGTAAACAGGAAATTGTTGGACCGACTATTATATATGTCTCACAGATGGCGCTACGTCTCAATTTTGATTTTTTTCAACTCCTATTTATAATTTCAATTCAACATGTAATAAATAACTGAGCCATAGAAACGCGTGATCGAGTCAACTAGTATAACATAAAAAACATAACAGGAAAACATTCGGGATAATAATGAGATCGAAGAATGTAAGTAAAAAATCTTCAACTTGATCACTGATGACCATATTCCAATTGAAAGGCAAACTAACAAAAGTTATACCATATTAGACCGACGTAGACCACGGTACTAATATGGAAATACATTGAACGAAGAATTATGGACCACAGAATTGCTGTTATTGGCCATATTTGGATCTTGGAGATTGGCTTCAAGTAGGCCAATAGAGTTAACCGCGGATTGAACGATAATTGTGCTTTAGCTTTAAGGAAAAATTATAGCTTAATTTAGAATATTATCTCAATGAGTTTCTTGAATTTTTATGACAAATAACTATTTAATTGTTAAATATGTCATTGATAGTTACTTATATTTAATTTATTATCATTGCTACCTAAATTAAAAAGCGTAATCATAATCTGGGAAGACTTTTGTCTACCTCTAAAGATGGTTTCAAATCATTTTAGTAATCTCGGAAATAAACTCTGATAAAACAGATATTGAAATTGCGTTTATAATAAAGATTATTTATATATCTGTATTGATTTTCCATTGCTCAAGTCAAATGCTAATATAAAAAACTATGGAGCTAACAAAGAATTGACATTTGATTCCGTAACTAAAGTTGATCTTGACCGTTAAACTGTGGCTAGCGTTAATGATCAAAGTCATGGTCTTTATGCTTTTACATTTTTTTTTCTTTAACTCTGTAGCCCATTTTAAAACTATAATCGCACTTGAGGTTACGTAAGGACGGTAATAAAAATAGTGAATGTTTGTCACCTTCTTTCTGTTAAGTCTTCTTTTCTTCATTATCAAATATCATCAATATGAACACTTTATATATAAAATGGAGATAAAATAAATAAATGGAAAATAGAGTCCGTTGAATTGAAACAATAACAAAACGTTTATTACTCGTCAACTTCTCTGACGCTAGTATTATTTTCATACTTGCTCCTCTGTCGTGAGTAATCTTCTTTCAACCATTTCTTTCATAGGGTAGTCCCCAGATGCATACATCATGACAGGTCTTATAATAGCTATGGATCGTTGTTGAGAGCTTCTGCGAGGGTGTAGTCTCCCGAAGGAGGAAGCCGAGAGGCAACGGCAGAGGACTGCTGATGCTCCTGCTGTTCGACGCGGTAGATTAGGCCGCAGAGGAAAAGCCGTTCACCATCAAAGACCTCCCTAACTAAACTCCAGGCGACAGACGCAGAGGCGTTTATTAACGCAGATTGGACTACCCGTGAGTTGAAGCACAGCCAGCCGCAGCTTCAATAGAAAGCAGGAGGGAGACGAGGGTCCCCGTCCGTACATCTACGGGTGACCCAAGCGCGCGACCAAGGCATCTTATATTAGTTCCAAAATAGTAACATATTATATACTAGCTTTTAATAATAGCTTCAGTCACGTTTGTATAGATTTCATCACATTTTTTTTGGACGTAGAATATCCGGTTTTTTTTTCAGTCCCCTTTTCCCAGGACACAATCCGAGACTATATTTACAATTTTGGTATGCCCATTTCCTTTCACATTCCTATCTGCTAATGTTCTAAATTCAATTTTTTTAGTTTTATTACGTACGGTTTCGTGGTTACATCATCCTCCATAATTTCGAATGAACTGACTACGCTATTGACTTAGCAAGGTCTTGACAGCTTTACAGAACTACCGCCTTTGGAGAGTTGGATGCCTAAACGGACTTTTATGGTAATAGTCACAACTAATAACGATAGCAAAATGAATAAGTTGATAAATAAAAAAATGATTTTAAAATGTCCAAGTGTGTAATTATTTATTTCATCTCCCTTGTGTCCGTTCACATAAACATGAGGCTTATTGTATTGATCTTATTCCGTTCGAAAGACGATCAATGGAGTTAATGAGTACATACACTCTGAAATCATATTCGCCAACTATTGCGAAAGTTATTGATTGTAACTCATTGCATTATTAGAGTGTTGAATGTGATGAAATAATCGATGCATCTGTTACGAATTACCATCTACCCACGTCTCTACCCACGGACGACAAATCATATTCGTAAACATGCGAACGTTTTGAACTCTGACACGCCTAAGTCGAGACGTATTTATCGTTGCGCCAATATTTATGAATTTAAATAAGCTTGTCGACACTTCCTCCGGAATCGCTCTAAATTGAAGATTAAAATTTATTATAAAAATCTCATTGTCTATATTAAATGGATTTTTTGAACTGAAAACATCTTTAAACGCATTGAGTAGTATTTTTGACAGGACATAAACTTATGATTTCACGTCAATGGCGTGCATTTCAAACGAAACCCTTTTAAAGCATGTATTGTATACATATTTAACTTTTTTTTGTAATAACACCGGTTTTACTGTGTAAACACAATCTCATCAGCTCTTATATGCAGAAGTGGTCTAAGAAGGTGAACACCAGTGAAACCAGATGAAAACCAGAGGGGACTGGCTCTCAATTGCAGCTGCTGGAATAAACCATCAGGTACTTGACAACTGATCTCCAATTTGAGAGACGTTTTCTGTCTCTATGAGGCTCCAACTCAGCTGCAAGGATTCGTACCTACGTTCATCGACGCTGCGTCTGAACACGCTATCAACCAAACCATCATCGCTTAAGTTGTAATATAAAACTTATTAATAATAAAATATACTCTTTTCAGAGCTTTTTTATATCATAACAGGCAAACGAACAGGTGGGTCACATGATTTTAAGTAATCACCACCGTCCATAGACACTTGCAACACCAGGGGAGTCGCAAGTGCGTTGCCAGCCTGTGTTTGGGGGATGGGGGAATGGTAGTAGGGGATGAGAGGGGGAGGAGGGGAGGTGGTCTTCCGGCGCTCTCACTAACCGAATGAAACGCAATAATGCAAGCACTGTTACTTCGCGTCGGTTTTCTTCGGGTCGGGTCGTAGTACTCTAGGCTGGTTGACTCATTCATACTGAAACCAGTAATAACTTCAGCGTGACTCTACCACCACCTAGTCTTTTATCAATAAAATAATCATCATAACCATCTTATTAGACAAACAAACTTTACACTTTTATATATAAGAGTATAAATTTCTAATCAGAGATCACGTCAGCTTATTTATAACCGTTATATGTTTTAAGAATCATGCTGTATAACAATCATAATAAGCATCACTTCCAACATCAGAATGGAATTGCTCTATCAAAACATCACAATTTAATTCAATCGCATATTATTATTTACCACAGTTTTCGACTCTAAAATAAAGCTGCCAAGGCATACTTTCCATTACCTCTCCCCTGGTTAATTATCTGACGCACTGAAACATATTTGATACTACTTTCAAAGGGAAATGAACATTAATTTAATGTATCGTCTTGAATTTTTTTTTTTCAATTAATTACCAAGGTCTAAAGTTGATGTAATTGTATCGTATTTCTCGAGCAACAAAGACGAGTTTTGAATGCGGTTAAAATTTAATAAACTTCGTTGGCGGTAAAAGAATTAGTAGGACTAATTATGTTGTCGCCGTAAGTATTAATTCAAGAAGAGAAAGTAGCAATTTTAATTAACCCCGGTACATTAAAACTGTTCTTGCCTCGTCTTTATATTAGGGATATAGTAATAAATTATGAAAGTAAAGTCAATATACGAAGTTATTTAAATTTAGCAATTCTAGAATATAATGGAATTAGAATGGAATGGAATTAGAATAAAATAAATTTAATCTGAAAAATCGAGAAAATGAGTTAGATTTAAGTATAAGAAAGGAAATCGTTCGTTTGTTCATTTGCTTGAACGCGCTGATCTCAGGAACTATTTGTCCGATTTGAAAAATTCTTCCAGTGTTAGATAGCTCATTTATCGAGAAAAGCTATGGGGCTATACATATAATTTAGTTAGCGTAAGCCCAAAGTAACTATTCCACGCGGACGAAGTTTTGGATAGGTACTAGTAACTTATGATCATCATTATCAACCTGTAAGAGACCCACTGCAGGGCCTTAGGCCTCTACTCGAAGGAAGGTATGGGCGTAATCACCACACCAGCTCACGACATATTGGCGATTTCAAACTCTGAGAAATCCACAGTTCTATATCTTCCCCACATACAGTAGTACTACAAGTACATTTCTCAGGTTCAGGTTTCCTCACGATGTTCTCTTTCACCATCAGCCGATAGTGTTACCAATTTAAATGAGTAAATGTACCCCAATTCTGAAAAATTCGTTGCTACATTCCGGGATTCAAACCTGCGGACATCGAAATAATATTCCACCGGTAAAACCATTAGGCCACCACGTCTTATTTTAGTAACTTATATAAATAGAAAAATGTGTTCCGTCGCGGGACGCCTGGCAGATGTGAGACATCAAAATTACTATGTACAGATATATATAAATAGGCAGTTGGGATACGGTTAAGATCTTTTCTCTCCTATGTTTTCCGACGATTTTCCTTTTTTTTTCGTAGCGATTTACGAGCTTTAACGAATCAATAAAAAAAAATGTAAAGTTTCTCTATGGTCGAAGTTTGACCACTGAACGAGAGATAGTATCCATAAAATAATAGTTTACGACAGGAAATAAATATGGCATAATAAAAAATACAATTGTTGTTAGTATTTTAAAAAGGTGATCTCAATTTATTTAATAAACATTTATATTCACTAAACACAAAAATTCAATATGAAATAACATGGCGTCACACACCACGGCATACCTCAATGTATAGTAATAACTATAAGCCAGTAAAGATTCTGTCAAATAGCGCTGCTATTTTTGTTAATAAAAACTTGAAAATGGTTGTGCACGGAATAATTTTATATAGTTATATATAGTATTAATTATATCTATATATTAATACGTGAAGCAAAATTTTTGTATCCCTTTTTAACCTATTTCCCGTCGACGGGTTAACTTGAAATTTGGCGTAGTTAAAGTTTATATGGCGGAGAAGTGCAGAAAACTTTTTATTTTATATAAAATGCATTAGAAATACATTAAATTAATTAAAATATGCACTACTCACACTACTACTCGAATTTTACACAACATATACACACATGTGACTAAAAAAAGCCATTTTGACAGCCGTCAATAAAGACGAATTTCAAAAAAGATTATGAAGGAAGGAGGTTGTATGCTCGACTATATGTATTTTTTAACTCTTTCGTTCTAATTACCATTTTTCATCCTACATTCAACAATGATATTATAAAATATAGCTATTATTGTAATGTTTATTATTTTTTATCGTGAACACACTTCAAATAATGAATTAATAAAAAAATGAGCCAAATAATACTTTGTATAATCAAAATGAGGATTTTGTTCATAAAAATAATCCATGACTTAGACCTCCGCGGTTACAATGTTGCAATTCAACCTCAATGTATCAACAAAAAAGAATTTATTTTCAAAAGCTAATGGTAGTATTAAAAACGTCTTTGTCTTGGATTCACCATTTGATTTTTTTTTTTTTTTTCGAACTATCTAAGCTATTGACCCAGTAAGGTCTTAACAGCTTCACCGGACTACTAAGGCGAGCGCTTAAGGCACTCAGCCAATTCAATTCTGGCAACCAGCTCAAGGGTGCACGGCACACCTCGGCCTGGCTGTTGCCTGTTGCATGCAAAATCGCGAACTATCTTAGCTAACCTAGCTAACTATTCATATATGTATGAGTTGTTGAAACGTATATGTGTACCAAGCATACACGCCTCAACAACTCCATATATTTATTATCGGAAAATTGAGAGTTTTTCAGTTCGATAAGGGAAAAAAGTAAACCCTTCCACTTTCATGTGTAAGCGTGTAGGCGTGCACGTGTGTGGGGTGATCGTGTAGTGTTGTAGCAGTGATGTATATTTGTGTGTCACCGTATCGCGCAAGCAACGCACTCAAGGGCTCCCTGCCGAGGGATCGAACCTAGGCTTGAGCCGCTGCCGTGGGAGGCCTAATCGGGTGTGCGGGAGCGAAATTAACCCCCAGACCAGGGCGGCGTGATCTGTGGTTACGCGGGCGTGGGCGTGAGCACTCTCTGTTTCGAGGGACAGGCTGGTACTGATCGTTCGCTGACGTGATTAAATCAGGAGGGTCGGTAAAAATGCATCGCGGACGTCTTTTATAACGCGCAGCGTTAGGTACGGGTTCATAGTTTGCGGCGGATACCACTAAGGGACTGGGATGATTCGTGGCTTTTTCAAAATAGCTAAACGTAAGTGATTTTACGTACGCCCAGATAGAAGGGATCTCTAGGTCTCTATGGAGATCGACTCTCCGAATATACCACGGAGCACCGGTCACTTTACGTAAAACACGATTTTGGAGAACCTGCAGCTTATGAATGTTATTTTTGGACATATGCGCAAAAACGGGGCAACTATATGTCATCACGGGACGGATACACGTCTTATACAAAGTGAGCTTGTGTCTGAGGGACATCTTATTCTTATGACAAAGCAACGGATGGAGGTGACCCAAGACCATAGCGGCTTTGTTTCGCACTCTGTCTATATGTGAATTGAACTTTAAATGTTTATCTAATGTAACACCATTTGATTGTATTGTGGATCCATTACTTTTCCAAATGATGATACTGGACATATCACTATTTCTCATAATGAGCAAACTACATTTAATTCAATATCACCCAGAAATACCACCCCATGGTGTCATGTAAAATTAATTGAAAATTTTGTCATGGGTTGCGATAAATATCTTTATTTTCGTAAAGTTATGTTTGGTTAAAATTTGAGCTTTACCATGTGGTTTTTGTTTCAAATTTATAATTAATTTTAATTTTCATTTACACATAGATTGTTTTAATGATTATATAATAAAGATTATGGCAAATGGCAAATAACTGAGTAGCCATGATGAAAACCTTTGATTAGAGAAGTATATCCTCCGACAAAAGAACCCTAATAAAGTTCAAACTTTAAAGAATCAATTAACTATGGTCGAATGTCGATCACTGGGAGCCCACTAGTATACACAAAATGTAGAAATCAGTGTACTGAATTAATTTTGTGTCCTAAAATGTCATATTGAAAATTCGATAAACCTAACGACTGCACGTCACTATTACCAATAACAACAATTCGTTTCTTTTCAAATGTAGTAAGTATTTTATACAAACGTCATGAACGGACAAACATCGAAAGGGTTATATTATACTATATTATATATTATTATAGCGTGTCCCTATTATAATTTGTATGACGATTATTCTATTATAAATAAACAGTGTACGTAAAGACCTTAATTAACTTAACCTTTTTGCTATGAAAGAAGTTTTGTATTAAATAGATTATAAATTAATTTAATAGATTTATAGTTTCAGTAGCAATGTATCTCCAGAAACTGAATTGATCAAATCTCAATAATAATGCATAACATCGTCTACAAATAAATATAGTTCAAAATTGATAACTACCGTAATCATTTCAAAATATGTATTTACGCACTTTGTAAATATTAATTACTCACTTCAGAAAAAAAACACCGCATGTAATCGTGACTTAATTTCAGACGATCCTTTACGAAACACAGCTGGCCGTATCTTATCCAATATTTCGTAACACGCCTACATAATGCCATAAATGTGTTGAATTTTTAATTCCACTTCAACAAACATTAAATCTTAAGCAAACACTTAAACCCCGAGATGAGTGACATCATCTTACATGCACTACTCATGTTACGTTGGTCTAATTAACAAGTGGACAGCGTTTAAAGAAACAGTTTGATCATTCTATCACAAGATAATTCTAGAATATTGACATCTTACTGTGAAGCTGGGGAACAATCTCCCGGCCAGTGTGTTTCCTTCTTCCTATGACATGGGGTCCTTCAAGCGTAACGTGAAGAGACACTTACGCAGGTCGGCATGACAGCGGTGACCGGCGATGGATAGTATGTCTTTCGGTGGTCACCACTCTAGGTTCGATCCCTCGGTAGGGAGCCCTTGAGTGCGTTGCTTGCGCGATACGGTGACACACAAATATACATCACTGCTACAGCACTACACGATCACCCCCACACACGTGCACGCCTACACGCTTACACATGAAAGTGGAAGAGTTTACTTTTTTTCCCTTATCGAACTGAAAAACTCTCAATTTTCCGATAATAAATATATGGAGGAGTTGTCGAGGCGTGTATGTTTGGTACACATATACGTTTCAACAACTCATACATATATGAATAGTTAGCTAAGTTAACTAAGATAGGTCGCGATTTTGCATGCAACAGGCAACAGCCAAGCCAAGGTGTGCCGTGCACCCTTGAGATGGTTGCCAAGATAAAATCGGCTGAGTGCCTTAAGCGCTCGCCTTAGTAGTCCGGTGAAGCTGTGAAGACTTTGCTGGTTCAATAAGGTAGTCATCTCGAAAAAAAAAAAATGGTCACCACTATTTTTGGATTGTACTATGCTTACCATTAGGCATAGTACAGTCACTTTGCCGTGCAACAATAAAAAAAAAGCAAAAGGTAAAAAAATATATTTGGCGAGTTATTGTATAGTCTCTAAATAACTGTGACATGAAAATATAGAGAAAATTTAAACTTATTTATATTACACTAATTTTGTTCACGGCTATACGGTTTTTATTATAAAGTATTTATTTTATTTTTGATTTTATTTTATCATTTCTAAAACTATTATTGATAATTGTAGCTAATTAAACGAACACTTAAAAAAAAATCTCGCTTTTAATATTTCAAGCCATTATAGAAGTATACACACACAAACAAGCAGACAGACATGGTCAGTAGGTTTTATAAAATTAACCTACATTCGAGTACTTCCGTAAAGCTAAATGTATATTTTACTGAAAAGGCAATAAGAAAAACAATTTTTTATTAATATAGTGTTTAAAACTAACTCTTAACGTTCTAACTTTAATTAATACTAACTTTGTGACATTAAAACTTTAACCGAGTGATTTGCAAACATCTATGAAAATGTATATAAATAATTCCTATACGAAATTACTTCCTATAGTTAAATAACCCATATTCATAATAATAAAAAAAAAACATGATTTGTTTTCAAAAACTTGTATAATATTATAAGTGTCTGCCCAAATAAGCATATATCGTAAATGAGTAAGGCCAAAACACATGTAATATTCCTATATACATTCGTTGAAGGAAGTATTTTATTATATTAACGCCTGCTCTTTACACTTGAGCCATTGCACTAACGAACGCAGTCAAATATGTTGCGTTTAGTTCTGTTTGTGAACAACGTAATCAGACTTAGGAAAGCGGGGCGAATCTGGTCGGACCGTATTTGTTTTCTGCATTCTTTATATCTGATATGATTTACAATATTACTCTAATTATACTCGAAAGATAAAAATACAAAGTTACACAAATGTGTAATATATTATTTAATTAATTTTAATGACATTTGTTCAATTACGCAACTGTAAAGTACATGAGATTAATATTTTCCTTTGATAATTTAATATATTAATTCACAATGATTTATTTTAAAATACGTTGAGGCAGACATAATGACTGCCGACAGAGGTGAAAACTCAAAACGATGGAATAACTGTATTCTTTATTGAATTTTTAAATTAATTATATTGTGAATTATTTAAATCTCATAACGTCTATATTGAAATTATTGACATTAATCTGGTTTTCAGATCTATTGGTACACGGAGCAATAATCATATATAAAGTTTATTAATCTACCAGACCTATGATGAGCTGCAAAATATAAATATAAGATGTACACAGGCCCCTATACTAAGCATGCTAGTGTGACGAAAGTCTCGCGAGCGCAGTACGGTCAGTCACGCTTATTAGCATGTCATGACGCAAAATAATAAATTTATCACCTGCCGAATAAAACGCCAACACGGCTGAAGTATTTTTTAATTTATCAAATTCTCTACACAAACTAAACAAGGCCAATATTATCTGTCTCGTTCTTGCATGTGTCTAAACGAAGCGTGTTTTAAAAACGACGTACGTGACGACACTCGCGTAGTTTTAAATATAATTTGTTATTCAAGATTAATAAGGTAAAATTAGAACCAGTATTATTTATTTGACAGTATGTTAAAGTTTATAGCATTAATTTGAAGCGATTATGGGTCAGTTGTTAACTTGTTTAGACGCTGCATCGATCAACGTGGATGAGGAAGAAATCTCAATAAAACCGTAGTACATAATAGTCGACATAATTATAATATTTGACCACGAAGTTACTTTTTGACGAGAAACATGTATAGGCTCAGGTAAACCTGATTGTTGGCGTGGCGACGACGCGTCGATGGCATGCGCAAGCGACTGTAATTTGTGTGCAATTTAAAAATTTGATATTCGTTCGATTCGAACAATTTTAGAGTGTAAGGGGTGTCGAGTAACATCTTAAGACTTGAGACACCCAAGCCAACCTCACCTGCACGTGGTGCACCCTGCTGATCAACGAACGAGGCAATGGCGATAGCGGGGTGGTAGGGTTATACAGCCCGACTGGATCGTAATCACCATGTATATGACGAAAAAGCCCGTCATAGTGACTCGCTTCTGCGCGTCGCGTTTCGGGATCAGCCTGTGCATATCCAGTACCGGGCGACTTTCGTCATTATGGCCGGCATGACAGCGGCGACCGGCGATGGATAATCTATCTCTTGGTGGTTGCCGATGTTTTTGGATTGTACTATGCTTAACATCAGGTATAGTGCAGTCACTTTGTCGTACTTCAATAAAAAAAATTTCGATGTTCGAAGTGTAACTTTTAGTTGTAAATAACATTTTTTTATTAATTTTGTGAACGTGTAACTAAGTAAAAACATTACCAAAACTATGCCTATAAATGTGAGAAGTTTTCCCATATTAATCTCATATTACAAGAGAATTTAGTTACTAATATTTAACCTTATTTTTTATACAATGTAATTGATTACGAAAAATAAACAGCTCAGAAAATTGAAGCCTCTTATAACGAGACAGGTGGTCCGTTGAGTATACAAAAATGATACGCTGAATAAAATATTATTGCTAAATTACATAGTAATTATGAGGCAAAAGCGGGTCGCCAGCTTATAAGGGAAGATATTTCGATTGTCGCCTACCCTGACGCTGTTTCTCACGGAATCACTGTCGAGTGTCGGCTCGGTGAGTCACGTCATCAATAATATGTGAAAATTACCCTTACTACGCTTTTTATTTCTTTATTCATTGTATTTGCAATCGAATTAAGTCGAAGCCAAATTAGTTGTGTAATTAAATATAAGATTGATTTGGAAAATGTTTTGCCGCGATATGTATTAAGAAATACCTTCTTTTATATCAAAGTAGGCAAACGAATAGGTGAGTCACCTGATCTTAAGTGATCACCACCGTCTATAGACACTAGCAACACCAGGAGAGATCGCAAGTGTGTTGCCCGCCTGTGTATGTGGAGAGGGGGGTGGAGGAGAGAAAGAGCAGGGGAAAGGGAAGTGGCTTTTTTCGTACATAAACATTTAATTAGCAGAATTTTTGTAATCTTACATCGCTCCCTCCTTCTAGTCAGCAAAAGTGAGCTATGCTCTTACCTCTCCTCTATGCTAAGTTAAACATTTATATAAGTATTTTAAATCGGTTCTGGTTCAATAAATAATTTTTTGCTGACGTAATCACCACCCAGACCCCCAATTCCTGTTATCAAAAATAAGCAAATCAAGGTATAGGCCCCTTACTTAGATAAATAAGCAATAGATTTCTTTTTTATATCATAGGAGGCAAACGAATAGGCGGGTCACCTGATGGTAAGTGATCCGACGTCCATAGACACTAGCAATACCAGGGGGGTCTCAAGTGCCAGTCAGTGTTTGGGGGAGAGGAGGAGGGAGAGGAAGGGAGTTGGATCTCTATCGCTGTCACTGACCGATCGAAACGCAACAATGCAAGCACTGTCACTTCACGTCAGTTTTTGTGAGAGGGTGGTACTACTACCTCAGGCGAGTCAACCGATTCATGCTGAAACCTATATAGCTTCAGCGTGACTCTTCCACCTACAAAATGTATATATCAACGGTTTCGTTTTCCTGTAAGCATATAACCTGCAATCCTAAAACGCAGCCTTACATTCAAGTTATTGATTAAAATCATAATACAATTATAACTTGACGGTGAAGGAAACATTACATATATAAAAATCCGTTTATAAAATAATAGCAGGAAATGTATAAAAGATATTGCTATTAAAAGTCGCTCATGTAAAAAATAAACATAGTTTCTTATTACGGTCTTCACTCTTAATGTTATGAACTACGAAATAGCTAATACATATGCTAAGATGGTCATGACCACAAGCTGCTCGGTGGTTGTTGTTAAAATATCTCTATTCGATTTCAAAGACAATTGAACAGCAATATCGGAATCTATGTACCTAATAAGTACGTATCATTAATTAAAGAGATATTACAATTCAACAAACGAAATATAATTCAGATATACATAATTCCATATTCCATTCTAGGTAATGAAGTGTACTTGAATAGGGTGGATCAATATGTGAACGATGGTGATATTTGGAAACGACGCCCCTCTTGTTCATCTGTCAAAAATGAATGTAACTACGTTTTTTTTTATGTCATAGGAGGTAAACGAATAGATGGGTCACTTGATGTTAAGTGATTACCACCATTCATAGACACTTGCAACACCAGGGGAGTCGCAAATGCGTTGCCAGCCTGTGTTTGGGAGGAGGGTGGAAGCAGGAAGGGAAGGAGGAAGGGGAAGGTAGGTGGGTCTCCAGCTCTCTCACTGACCGAACGAAACGTAACAATGCAAGCACTGTTACTTCACGTCGGTTTTCTGTGAGACGGTGGTGCTTCCCCGGACGAGCCGACCCATTAGTGCTGAAAACAATAATAGCTTCAGCTTGGCTCTACCACTACTAAACTAAATGTAACGATTTATGTTTAGATCGAGTTTCTTGACGGTTCTTCTGGATGACCGGGTTGTTATTCGAACCAGTGTTAATTTTACCGTTCTTGAGCGCTTTCAGAGAGCCTTAATTGAATAAAGTATTTTTGATTTTAAACTATTTCAGTAATTGTAGTTTCTGAATTAGTAGGATTATAATAACCATTACATAATCTGAAGGTTAGACCCGTTGCTGTAGCTACGCAACAGCTGGACCCATTTGACTATTATTTTGACACGGCACAAAACTTTAGATTTCTCGGTCTTGAAATCCTCAACAACTCAACAACTGGATAACAATGAAACAATGCGTACGATTTCTATTGTAATGTGATATTTGAATTCATCAATGTCAATGGGTTTAATTAAAAGAAAATAATTGCATCTTCGCGAACACAATACTGTATATACGACAATGAATCACAACAGAAGTAAAAGTTTCGCCAATATAATGTTATATGATCCGTTCGCACGTAAACCACAGTTTGAGTGAAGCAGCTTGCTCACTACACATTAAGAACGCTTGGTCATCTTTTCAAATTAGGTACTTTAGCCTTAAAACAGCCTTAACAGTAACAGGTAAGATCAAAATCAGTTTTTAGGTAATAGTGTCAGGTTATATAACGTAGTCTCAAAGCACATTACCAATTCGCCGGATAGTGAGTTCAAGCCCCATGTCAAGCGGGTTTTAATGTTTAAAGGTTATTATAAGATGGACGATGGTGACATTTAGAAATGACGCCCCTCTCTGTGCATCCACTATAAACGAATTTAACTATTTACTTTGAAAAATATGTATCATGAAAAGATAAATCAGACCAAGTTACTAGCAGGTTCTTCTCGATGATTGGGTGGTTTTCCAAACCGGTGGTAGCTTTAACGTTCATCAGTGCCTTTTTAGGGCCTAAATTGGATAAAGTAGTTTTGATTTTAGTTTTGAAAAGTCTCAAGGCGACGCCACGGACATAGACATAGACACTTGCGATACCAGGGGAGATGCAAGTGCATTGCCAGCCTGTTTGGGAGAAGGGGAAAGGGGGAGGGAAGAAGGGTAGAGCGAGGGTAGGGAAGGTGGGCATCCGGCACTCTCACTGACCGAACGAAATGCAACAATGTTACTTCACGTCGGTTTTCTGTGAGCGGGTGGTACTACCCCGGGTGAGCCGACCCATTCATGCTAAAACCAGTAATAGCTTCAGCGTGGCTCTACCGCGTACAGAATATGTTTTCACTAAAAATCAATTCACCCCTTCCTTTTTTCATTTCCACATTACGAAGTTTCACTTCTTCCGCGGTTCACTGTATCAAAAGCTATTGTAATTTTAATGACGACGCGACTTAAATACGAGAGAAAAGTAGATAAGTAAATGGGCTTAATAAATTCAGATGATTTTATTAGTAAATGTTTATGTTTACATTAGGTTCCACACGGACGGAACCACGGGCAAAACTAGTTATACACATACTTCTAGAACAGTCAAATTTTTACTTAAGTTCAATACATGTGCACGATTCTATATAGTTTTGTAATTTGAAGGAGCTGTTCTCCGTACATTTGTGTAAATACCAACAAAACAAGTAATCATACGAACGCACGTGTCCCAAAAACAATAGCTGACAAATGGATATCTGACATAATTTGTCAACATTGCCAGTGATTTGTCAAATTTTGTCAGATAAACGCGTCGAGCGTCCGGCCACCGGTATTGCGATCGCATGTTAAGATACATTATTATTGATTTCCTATTGAAACAATAGTAATTGTATATATAAATTTCAGTTTAATATCTGATATATTCATTGAACGATAATAATGTTTGGATTTGAATACATGAGAACGGTTTTTACAGTGCAATACGGTCATTGACTTTTCATACATATCATTTGCATAACTATTAAAATATTGTTCAGTGTTTTTGGCGGGATTTTAGTCTGTCATGTATATTTATATTTTATTCATAATCTTGTGTTATTTGACTATATATTTTGTAAATTTGGTGGTGTTTTACGTAATATAGTTAGTTTATTGTGCATATGTGAAGTAAATGGAAAATAATATACCATGAAAGCATGAAACTCTGAGATGCCACAAAAACTCCCTGGAAGGTCTAACAAGGAAGCCACCATCTTGTTAGAATATTGCAATAATCACACGACGCTTGTAACATTGTTAACTACACGACAATGGCAATAATAATCTGAAAGATTGGTTGCCAAAAATAAAGATAAAAATGGTATATTGTTCCTAGTAATCCATTTAAAAGTCGTGGTGAAATGTCAATTCGATATCCGCAGTTTTGAATACCATATAGATGATATTTTTTTCGGAATTAGCGTATATTTACTAATATAAATTCGTAGCTCAATCAGCTAATGGTGAAGGAAAAATCATAAAAGAACCAAAACCTGAAAAATGTTCATTTAGTACTATCGTATTTGAGAAAATAAAGATATGAATTTCTCGTAGTTTGAACTCGTCCATATGTTGTAGGCTGGCGTGATAATTGATGATGGCGTAATGATTATGTCCATACGTTACATCGCGAAGAGGCCATTGAGTCTCTTAGAGTCTGTTGTTATTTAACATGAAGTATTTCTTTGAATGATGAAATAGGGCAATGGTCGCGTGTGTGACATGTATGTCTCACCCAGAACAGCGTTCCGGGGTCAACCTATTAATAAGCCAAGGTAGGTGCAAGAACCCTGTAACTTGGTTTTAGATTGTAATAATTTATATCTTAACCTAATGTCATACAAGTCACCCACCAGAGGTAGCCGTTTTTTTTGAGAGAGTTAAACAAGAAAACTTTGCTAGAATAAAATCGTCCTGCGATTTGATATTTGATCTACAATGAAATCGTCAGCCAACGTACATCAAGACAGACGTAATTACCAACGATACAACGTTGCATACATGTGTCGAAACCGATGCCCTCATGAATGCATTATTCATAGCGAAATATACGCGTTTCGCATTGTATTCAAATGTGAACTTTCGCCAATTATACCCGCGCTCTATGCTTTCACAGACGAACCCTGGGCGGGTGGTTAGTGGGTGTGCTTTACAAAGAGACGTGTCGATGGAGTGCTACATTCTAGATGTCTAACTAATAAGTACTTATGACATTTCGAAATGAGGATATATTTTTGAATATGAATTTCGCCAACGTTTAGAAACCTACTTTTAAATATTGAATTTTCGTTTCGGCTTCAAATATCTGTAACTATATATATCCATACATATAATAAGAGTAAATCTAATGTGTCTGTAATTTTTCGATTTTCGTGAAAAAATGTTTGCAGGCTTCTAAAAATAAGTAATAGAGTACAATTCAATTATATTTAGAAATGTCTGTCTGTCTCTCTTTTTATATGAATAAACATCACCGGTAAACCATATAAAAGAAATCATAAAGCATATCTTTGAGAATAACTAACTCTTGGGTTCATTAAAATCGGTCCACGCTATTAAAAATTATTGTAATTTTAATGACGACGCGGCGTAAGTAAGAGAGAAAAGTAGATCAGAAAATGGACTTAATACATTCAAGTAACTTTATTAATCATTGTTAAATGTTTTTACGTGTGTTTCATGAAGTTGTACGAAGTCGCGGGCACAGTTAGTCTGTATAGAAATCGGCATTAGGAGAACAGTTAAGAACATCTTCCTACTGTATTTCTGATCAGTTCTTCTTCATTCTTTTTTCTTTAGTAGGTGTTGGCGAGTGTTATCATTAAACAGAAAATGTAAAACGTTTTTTTTCTCTATGGTTGAAGTCCGACAACTGCGTGAGCATTCGTTCTTTTAAATCTATATATAGAAGTAACTAAAAATAAAATATTTCAGTTAGGTACTTTTTCTTCCTTGTTTTTCAACGGATATAACTTTTTTTTGTATAATAGTATTTGAGAAGAGTTTTTTCACGAAAAATTGATAAACATTTTTTTACGCTCACTATTGACGAATCGAAGCCTTTACTTGTGTTTCTACTTATACTTTACGCTTCTTATATACGACTAGCCTCTGCACGCAACTTCGTTTGCGTGGACATAGTTAATTTGGGCTAACTAATATGTAGCGAAAGCTCAAAAGGAAAAAACACCCCGATTTTTAAACATTCTTTAATGATGCTCCGCTCCTATTAGTCTTACCGTGATGATATATAGCCTATAACCATTCTGAATAAATAAGCTATATGACAATGAAAGAATTTTTTAAGTAGTTCTCATCTTAAAATTCAAGTAGTATTCGGACAGCTCCATACAAGTAGTACGCAAAAATAAGCTACTTTCAATTTCTTTATACATTACTATAACTATCGTAGTAACAAGCTTATAACGAGAGAAATAAATAAAGCAGCCGTATTTGGTATTCCCAGAGAATTTTAATAGAGGAGGAAAAAGGTGAAAAAAACGCACACAAGCAATTAAGGATATTCCAGTCGAGCCTTATTTTTAAATTAACGTAATTAAACTAATAAAAAATTGCGACAAGCTGAACATGTTTAATACCCTCACGGTTTATTCGCAGCCTCTCGTTGACTTAAATTGTCTAGAAAAAAAGGCTGGGACAGTAACCGACCGGTCGTCGGTTGAAGTCGAAATGTTAGCTGTCAATGTGCCCCGCTGCGTATTTTTTGTCGTAGCGTATTTCAATGCACGACACGTTGTCACCCGACGTATAAAAAGGTATGGTTTGTGGTCCAAATAAATTTTCGAGAGCGATTAATTGTTTCATAAAATTGAATTGTAACCAATACTTGTTATAATGCCTTTTCCCTCTATGGTCCGGTGAGTCTCGTTAAACGGCCTATAAGACCTTATATTTAATGAAAACTGTTAAAATTCTCAATTATAGAGATATTAAAATTTAATTTTCAGACCCGATAGGAGAAAATATATATAACTAAGAAATATTTGCCACCCTTTCGAATAATTAAAAAAAAGGAAATTTAAGAACCGTCACTTAATAATTCTCGGCGCTCTCACTGACCGAACGAAGCTCAACAATTCAAGCATTGTTACTTGACGTCAATTTTCTGTGAGAGAGTGATACTAACCCGGGCGAGGGGACCCGCTTATGGTGAAACCAGTAATAGCTTCAGCATGGCTCTACCACCTACACGTCTTATATAGACTTGCTTCATATTAGAAGATAGGACGTAATATTTATGTCAAACAAATACTTTTTAACGGCCGAACGAGCATTTACACTAACATCTATACTAATATTATAAAGACATAAAGTTTGTGACGTTGAGAGTTTTTCACGTGGTGACGTTTTACGTTGTAGGGGGATTATCTCAGGAATGACTGGTCCGATTTGAAAAATTGTTTTAATGTTATATAGTTAATTTATCGAGGATGGTTTTTTTAATTATTGTTATTCTATTATGTAGACTCTTGGTCCGCAGCTTTTTTTTTGCTTACATGTAGTATTTTGTATACGTAAAGAATCGTATCCGTGAGCGTATTTTTTATTTTTTTTATTAGTAATTTATTATATATTAACTGTTCAATTACTATTACCTATTTTTGGTTTAATGACATTATTGTTTTTATGGCGCTTGCATTTCCATTCTTTATGGTCAATCGGGGATGTTTATAGGCTATATAGTGGAAATGTTTAAAAATCAGGGTCTTTTTTCTTGAGAGATTCTGCTGCGTGTTAGTGTTAGCACAGAGTAACTATTTTACACGAACGAAGTCGCGGGCAGAGGCTAACATATAATAACAATCATTTATTCGCTAAGGATACAGCTAAGTTTACAAGAACAGATTTAGCCCGTAAATCTAGTTAAGGCTTTCTGATGAAAATTACACTGGAGTTTGAAAATGTAGTGTTAGACAACAATCTATATGGGCAAATATCTACGTCTTACCTACTACTATATAATCCTATAACTTCAAAATCTTTTAGATAATTGAATAAGAATATATATACAAACATAGCATGTACAAACATAACATTTATTTTAGTCTTTATTGTGTACTAACGTATAATGTCGCTTATCGCTTATAACTTCTTCCCTTGATCAAATTTTCGAATCGACTTTAAGATGTCTTCGAGAAAATAGTAATGAAAACCGATACCCATTCGTTGTAGCTTGCAACAGTATCGTGAGTTCAATGGGAACCACGTCCGACAGTTTTTAACGATATTGCATGAATGAAATCTTCTTGTCGTTGGAGTAATTAATGGTTGGTATTTAAGAGTGGTAAACTCTTATTGCAGAGAGTTTGACAATAGAGTATTATATGAACAGAAAAGACAACAGTTCCATAAAGAATGTAGTTACTCTTTTGTTATAGAGAAAATACAGATCTGATGCAAATGACGAAGCATTTGAAGGCAGTAATGCGTATATTATAGGTAGAAAAGGGGCAAGTGCAGTAGTAGTTCGGTGAAGCTATTAAGGCCTTGCGCTATTTATAGCGTAGTCAGTTCGGAAAAAATGGGTCAAGTGCAGTACTTAGAATTTGCATAATGACAATAAATATGTAAGTAACTTTAGTGACAATGATTTGGCGGAATCTTAATCTAACGTGTAATGGCTTTGGACTCTATTATGTAATATTGGTGGCATTTTATGTAATACACTTTCGTTATTGTGTATAAGTGAAATGGATAGAAAATAATACCATGGAGCATGAATTCTAAGATGCCACAAAAACTTGCTGGAAAGTTCTAACAAGGTCCCACTGTCTTGTTACGATAATGAAATGATCACAAGGAACTTGTAGTATTATAAGCTACTTGATAAAAACAGTAATAATTTAGCAGATTGGTTGCCAAATAGAAACTTCAGTGGACAAAGCGACTGACAAATAAGTATTGTAGAACAAGGAAAATATAAGCTTCACTTATTTGCATTCTTTATTATAATTAAATCTATTCATGTAAAAATCTAAACATAATTGATTTGATTGACCTTCTCAAAAGATACATTCAGAAAGATCCATTTTATTTTTTATATCAAATATACCTTAATGAGTTTTCTTACGATTTGAAAATAAGCTCTGCAGTTTTAATTAACTTTGCTAGGACATTGGAGAAAGAGCTTACGATAATTTAAAAGACGCTGAAATATTTTGCACTAAATGATTATTTAGATTATGAATACCGTTTCTAGGGTATGTTATAAGAGCCAAGTTTTAAGTTAAGATTGTAATGTATCTCAGCCTCTAAAAGAATTTATTACCTTCTCAACTTGTAAGTGATAACTAACCATAACTTAATTAAATACTTATATTTAATTAAGTTACAGAGACCAGGTTGTATCGCAATACGCAATTAGACACTGACCACACGTATATATATAAATTTGGTTTCCCATCAGCGCTGCAATACCATCCAGATGTATTACTCAAACGTGTAGCTGAATGGGGGTGTCATTGTTGGATAAATTATGTACATATTTCCTTTATTTATCTTGTTCTTTGTAATTGTTTTTCAACAATAAAGAGTTTTTCCACTTTTATTTATCAGTTACAAGTCTTGTACTACAAGCCTTTTCTCTTGGAAATTAGTGCATTTATTCAAAAAAGTGTTTATCAAAGCTACACATAGTTTCTTCAAGTAACAAATGCAATGATGGCAAAAAACTGATAATCTTGAAGTCATTGCTTTAATGTCCTGTAAGGTGCTGTTTCATAATACTCAAAGTATTTAAAATGTTAGACAAAATAACTAAAGTTTCATTTCTTTCATGTTGCTTTACATAGCTTGAATCGTTTTACAAAAACCTTATTGGGTTCTTTGTAAATTAATATAAATTCTTAATGACGTTTTTTTAATTGCGTCAAGTCTTTGTGTCGATGTTTACGATGCCGAGTCCCAATAAGACAGTGATAAGGAAAACGTGTTGTAAATTTTAAGCAATTCAACTTAAAGTTTTAATTAATGCAATGAATAATTGCTTTTAGATTATTTACAGATACATAATAAGGCCATTATTTTAATATAAGAAATTCACAATCATATATTTGATTTAATGAGATCTTATGAAGAAATGTAATTAAAGTCGGTCAAACTTATTTAGGTCAGTTTCACATTGCATTTCATATATGTATAGTGTACACTAAAAAAGCAAGAAACAGAACGTAGCTGCATTAGAGAGTATTACATATTAGGGGTGTAAGAGGTGTCGAGTAACATCTTAAGACTTGAGACACCCAAGCCAACCTTACCTGCACGTGGTACACCCTGCTGAATAACGAACGAGGCAATGGCGAAAGCGGGGTGGTAGGGTTTTACAGCCCGACTGGGTCACAACTACCATGCATATGGCGAAATGCCCGTCATAGTGACTCGCTTCTGCGCGTCGCGTTTCGGGATCAGCCTGTGCATAACCAGTACCGGGTGACTTTCGTCATTATGGTTGGCATGACAGCGGCGACCGGCGATGGATAATCTGTCTCTCGGTGGTTGCCGATATTTTTGGATTGTACTATGCTAGTGCAGTCACTATGTCGTGCCATGATAAAAAAAGATAGTAAATATTACAGCTAATAATAATCGAATGTGTTATTATGTGTTATTTCTACACTGTACATTATCCAGCTGTTAGAATTGTTAATGATGATAATAGTTAATTGGATAACAACATAACATGCGAACAAACAAGCGTTATGAAATCTCCAATAGGTGTGAAAGAAAGACTTCTTCTTGCTTTCATTGAGATTGACGAAACAAATTACGGATATTCACTTCATTATCATGACACTGGTAAATATTGCAATACTATAAAAAAAATACTCAACAGCATCAACAACCATTGACAAAAGTTTATAACAAGAATTGTTGCAAAATCACATAACAGCGTGATTCATTGTTGAATTATAGTCATTATCTTCACCATTACTTTTCTGGTCACGTACGAAATATGACGAAATTGATAGAGTTTTAACATGATAAAAAGGAGAATACAAACCCCAAATATGGTACAATAATAACAAGACGTTAGGCATGTTCCATATTCATAAATACATACGTATAAAAAGATATTAAGAATGAAAACATTTCCCAACGTTCCGAGAGTTGTTTCTCACATTTTGATACTCAAAAAGTAAATTCACGTATACTTATTGAATGCGGACGTAATCCTTAAAGGGTAATGGGTGAATTGCGATGAAGAAATAAAAACGAGTAGAAATGATCGGACCGTTATAAAAGGTTTCACAGTTGTTGAAAGTGGGATACCATTTTTTTGCAATTTTGTATTTTTTTTTTGGAATTTTACCAATCATATTAAATATCATTGCTATACATAACAATACCAAGCTTGTGAACATCAAGGGAGGGTTTAACCATTAAGCCAATTCTGGTGGAAAATAAATTATACACGAAATTAATTAGCAATCGTTTAATGTTAAAACAAATACTATGGAATGATATGTTCCTTTTAAAAAGTCCAGACATGATGGACTAAAGTAGATAACTGACGCTTTGCGAACAGCGAGAGTTCGCTTGATGCTTCCTGTACGTGACCTCAACATTATTATTGCGTTAAATTGATTTGTTTATGTGATGTAGGAGTACATATATAACTTTCTGAAAATACATTTTAAGAGGCATTGTGCAGGTACTATGCAGTCATAAAGAACATAAGTGTCGAACGTAAGGCTTTTTTGCTATCTAGTTAGACTTCACTTAGATTGTGCAATTTACTTAATAAATTCGCAAATAATATGTATTAAATATTTAAGCGGTGGATAAACGAATCCCTGACGTGTATACATTGCTTTAAATACGCCGACTGAGAATTGAATGAAAGATCAGAAAGTATATACCCTTATAAGATTTTCCCGTTGCGCTGCGTCGAATAAAAATACATTATACATTTTCTTTTGGTCAGCGTACCGAGTAAAGAATTCATGTAATCGTGAGTTCATATTTCATTGGTATTCTTTTAAGGCGCTTTGTCCTGTTCTTATCGAAAATATTATGAAGATATTTAATACGATGTGTTAGGTTTTATTTACTTTTATCCTATATTCCAATACCACTTACAATATATTAAGAAGTCCCTTTAAAAATTGTTGAATGATAAAGATCAGAGATACCGGTCTATGAGTGTATGTTTATTATAAATATAAATTTAACTAAATTTATCTAATTGAACCGTAATTTAAAAAATTCTTTAAGAAACTATTGCCGTAATGTAGTTTCCTTAAATAGGGAAGACTAAATAAATTCACAGCTTATTTTAGAAGATGTCCAGTACTGATTTAAATTTATTAGATTTTTATAGTCGTATATGGCTATAATATATAATATAATAATATATTGGTAGACACTTTTATGTGAACTGCAAATCTAACTTTCAAATGTATGGAATCGTTTTGCTGAACTAAGGAAAACCAAATTTACGTAGTATTAAAAATATTATAAGTATAACATTCCCAATTAAATTTAGGAATAAATTAATGGATGTTCCGCGATTTCACCGACGATGGGCGTTTGTGGAGCCTCAGTGCCAGCACACAGCTAATGGGTGCTGTTTTATGAGCGGTTCGCTGTGCTTTATTGATTTTTGAATAGCAAACGAATGGAACGTTAAATTTTAGTAACACTCACTGTTTGAGTAAAGATAATAAATCGAGTACTTACAGAAATGCATTAAAATGTGCCTAGTATGACAAGACAAATTAAAGAGCACTCAAAGAAGAAATGGAACGCACGTTAAACTCGGAAAAAAGCACTGGAATGTAATTGCACGTGTTGTGCATTAGCCGAGGACATTTTTCTTTATACTTGCATATGCTCTAATGCTCGAACAAAATGCTATATGACGTTAAATGATAATGGTGGCTAATATGGAGGAGAGAATGGAGACAGAAAGAAGTGGGTCTTCGGCGGTCTTACTGACCGAACGAAACTCATCAACAATGCAAGCACATTGGTATATCTGTAAGAGAATGGTACTACCCCGGGTGAGCTGACCCATTCATGCTGAAATTATGGCTTCAGTGTGGCTGAACCACTTAAAGATGTTTAGGTTACTAAATTGAGCTGTTTCTTTGTAAAAGTCTTCAATACGTTAAACAAATAAGACTATATGGTGTACGAAATTTTAAGGTATAGCCAATGTTGAAACATCTGATATAGTACATATTATATCAGATATATTAAAATGACTAACAAAGTTGAAATTATAAAGAGTCCACCCAACGGACTGTAAATATTCTGTGGATTTACCGTCACACCGGTCGAGCCATTTATGTCCCGACAATCGACTCGAAGACGCCATTTAAATGCTTTTTTGTCGATTGAATTTCAACTGAGTCGCATTGCGCCTTGAATAATGCATTGTGTAAACAGAAAAAGCTTTATAGTTTATTGTATGCACTTTATTTCTCTTTTTATTTTATTAATTGCTTTTTATTGTGTATGTACATTGGAATTAAACGGTCGAAACTCATCAAATTGGCAATACCTGTTTCTTGTTTTTACAGATGCCTGAATATAAATGTCGTACCTACTTTGTTATCAATAAGTATAAGCATGTAATTAAATTCAGTATTGGAAGTTTATATACGTTTCTGTACTGCTTTTATATACTACCTGATCAGAGCTATCTCTCGTAATGGAACTGAAAAGAGTTTATATTTCATGTGACTGCAAATACAAAGAAGAACAAAGCAAGTTTAAAATTAGGAAAGCCAAAATACGAATTCTAAAGCTTAGTTTTTATATCTTAGACCTTCCTACTTTATCTGATCCTAAATCGAAATACAGTTACGTGGGTAAGTGAAATCAATTCTACAACTGATTTCTAAAAATTTACAGTGTGAGGAATTTATTATGTACGATGTCCTAAGGTTCGATTCAGTTGGCTACAAGCGCATTATAGCATCAATTTTGGTATCGGATGTTGTGTATCCTTTATAACGCACTCGGAGAGGCAGCGTTCAATACCTACACTCTAATTTGTTTTAAATTGTTGATGATGTATCAATTCTCAAGCGTTTGGGAATTTACTCTATACTCTTGGAGGTACTGAGTCGGATCTTTCGGTGAAGGCAAACATCATGATAACACCATAGTATAATAGTAGGGCTTCTTCTAAGTTGAATGTCTGTCGCCATACGCCTGTTGGTGTGTACCGGCAGCTGCATTTAAGAGTTTTCCTCTAAGCTTTTTTCCCACCTTAAACTACACCATTAGTTAATATTATATGACATTATTCAGCGTAGAACTGCTCGAATCGTCGGCGATGAGGTAATATTATATCGGCTCGACTCATTGGCACTGAGTCGGGACATCACGTCTCTTTGCGTCCTTTATTCACACCACGGTGAGTGTTCAGAGATGTTTGGACTTATATCTGCCTCTACATTCCACTACCGTACAACCCGCCTGAAACTGAAATACCATCCACACCACCTGGATGGATAGAGGTCTTCTACGGTGAGGTTCTCAAGGTAATTTCTGCTTCGTACTTCGACCCTGTGGAATCGCCTTCCAGCGGCAGTGTTTCCAAACCATTACGAACAACAAACTTTCAAGGAACGAGTGTACTCTTCTTTAAAAGGCCGGCATCGCACTTGTAAAGCTTAGTAGGATCGAGGAGCGAGTCCTTGCCTTAAATATGTTCTTGGAATGCCCATTTGTGGGAATAAAGTTGTTTGTTAGGTCACAATTATTTAATCTGTTACAATGGTTTTGTTGTGCAACCTAAGTGCTTATATGCGACTAATAATTCAAGTATTTAATAAATATAATTTTAATTCAGGTGTGCTGATGCGCACATAATAAGTAGGGCTACATGCAATGTACGTAACCTTACAAATTTTCTGATGCTTATTGTTGTTATATGAAATTGTCAACTAAAGTTATGTTCACACATATTTTAAAGTTCTTTTATATACACTCTTTTACACATTTCATGAAAGTTTTCACTGTAAATTACTTTTAGTATTCCATCAAATGTTGGATTTATATTTTATTCTCTTTCTTCATGACGTTCATTTCAAAGAACATATTAGAGTAGTTGTACTCTATCTGATACAGAACCAATATTAAGAGAATCGCTACTAGGTTATACATCTTGATTTTATCTAAACATGGCTTCTAAGGATATATGAATAATGAAGACGTACTTTGTACATCATAAATAGTTTGTATAGCATTTCTTTGCTATTTCTGCCAATTGATTAGCAGTTGCTATAGCATTTTATAGTAATTATGGATCAGTGTTACAATTAGGGTAGTCGCAGCTCATTTGAACAAGAAAAGTATTTCATAAGAAGTCTTCGGCAAAAATGTGAATAAGGCGGCTGATCTTTGTTACAATTCAATTTGTTACGTATATGAAGGTATATTAAAATCCATTTAACTTTGAAATGTCTTAATATTTCGTTACACTTCTATAATTCCTTATAAATCATTTTAATTTACATGTGGCTCCGAATAAAGACTACATTGCTTATTTTAGTCTTACAGCAAATGCGGCAGGAAAAATACTATTAAAATTTTAGACTCTTCAGAGTATAAACTTCAAACTTAAACTTAAACAAATCAATCCATGTTATTATTAACAGCTCATATTATTATAGAGCATGTGTGGAAACCCATATTACAATACATAGGTACTAGCCTTCAAATAAATCTTAGATTGTTAAATGCCATAAGAGTAAAAAAACTTACCGCCACAACCTATATGAATACAAGTTCTACTTATACGAAATATCGGACCCACGGAGTTTGACAGAACAGAATGTAGTCGCTTCCATATAAATCATAGAATTTATATGTCCACGGATGAATATATCGGGCTCGCAGTAATACCTAATAAAAAGCGTGTAGAGTTGCGTGAGGGAACGCCGCAGGATTTGAGTACTTTCCTTATTTATTGATATAATCCGATTACTGTGGCTAGAGACACGAGCTCAGCTGAGCATTACGGTTTAAACATTTGCTTATAGAGTGATTTTATTTCAATCACTGTTTTAATTTTGAAACTGATTATATAAACCCTCTTAGAAATCTTATCCTGGTTAAACATCGTCGGCACAATATGTTTCGCTCTTCACTATTCTCTTTCAACTGTCATATTTAACACAGTCCATCCAACTACCTAAAATTTTATACCAGTTCACCAAAATTAAAATGGCAATTTTTTTCAATGTTATCATTATTTAGTTTTACGTTAATTAATATGGCTGTAAAAAAAATCCACAAATTCATATTCATATCCTGAAATTCGTCATATTATATCAGTTTTTTTTTTCGAAATGGAAGCGCTGTTGACCTGGAAAGGGCTTTACAGCTTCACCGAACTATCGAGGCGAGCGCTAAAGGAACTCAGCCAATTTGGGATGTTTGGGCGACTGACTCAAGTGTGCATGGCACACCTCGGCTTGGCGTACTCAAGGGTTCCACGCCGAGGGAACGGACCTAGGCTTGGGCCGCTGCCGAGGGAGGCCTAATCGGTAAATCAATAATAACAGTCCATATAAATAACCAATAAGCTGCAAAAGAATTATAAAATATATTTCTAACATGCTGTATATACGAAGCGGCGTTTAAGTCATTTTTTTAAGGAGCTCAGAAGGATTTTAATGGAGAATGTAAAGGGAACCGGTAGCTAGTGTATGAAAAGTTATTTGTCTACAGGTAAGCATACTTGTTAGTTCTGTTACGATGCCGTCTGGAGGTAATAACATAATCTCTTACCTAAAATCGGATTTAGGGATTTATGGTTAAAGGTCAGAAGCTTATATTTGTTTCGAAAATAAAAATGAAATTATGAATATCTCTTTGGATTCACCGATGAGTTATAAAAGTTATGCAGTTATAACAAATAATGTGTGTAACATTTATGTGGATGATGTATTGTTGAAAAACAATAGACTCGCGCTTCGAGGGTTCCGTCGTAGTACCAAACAAAATATTTTATTTTTCATAATGTTTGAAATCTTTAATGTAAACTTCATTGAAGTCACTGGTTTTTATAATTCATGGTTTTATTATAGGGTTTATGGTATAATTATATTACAGTTTACTCTGGTGTGTATTAATGTTTTGAGGATCGAGTAATAAAAAAAAAAGTTGAGTTATTATTAACAAAGAAAAATAAACTAGTCGTTAGGAAATATTTTTCTTCATTTTTTTTTGTAACGCTTGGGTTGTTTCTGTTTCATGTTTTATATTACTAAATAATATAATTAATAAACATTCTTGAAACGATGATGGTTTTTTAAGTCTTTTCTTATTGTTTACATCATAGGCGGCAAATGAACAGTTGAGTTCCCTGATGTTAAGTGATCACCACCTTCTATAGACACTAACAACACTGGGGGAGTCGCAAATGCGTTACCAGCCATTTTTTTTTTCGAACTGATTGCGCTATTGACCTAGCAAGGTCTTAACAGCTTCACCAGAGTACTACGGCGAGCGCTTGCGGCACTCAGCCGATTTTATTTGGGCAACTAGCTCAAGGGTGCACGGCAAATCTCGGCTTGGGCTGTTGCCTGATAAATACAATTCGCGACCTATCTGAGCTAACCTAAGCTAAGCTACATATTCATATTTATATGAGTTATTGAAACATATATGTGTACGAAGCATACATATCTCGACAACTCTTATATGTATTTTGTGTCGGATAATTTTGATAAGCTATTTTCCAGCCTGTGTTGGTGGGGAAGGGGGATAACGCCAACTTGCCTCGAGCGAGCGTAGTGCATTTAGTACGACACCTTTTTAAAGCAAGCTCTTAATACGTTTTTTTTTTAATAACACTGCAACTATTTACTTATTACTAATAAGATAAAAACAGACAGCATGATGCGGCGTAGTTGGATTAGATATAAGGGTTTTGTTTTGTTTTTACGGTACCCTAAAGAAAAGAAGAAACGATAGTTATATTACAACACATTAATACAGAGAAAATCAACACACGACCCCGTTTCGTAATGTGTTAACACTCAATCGATTTTTAATACAATAGTGACAGATAATGTTTTTCAATATAGGTAATATATAAACATAAAAACTTGTTTTCACCTTAGTAAAGTCACTATTACATAACTCGAAAATATATATTAACAAACATACACAATTCAGAGAGCTAAGAAAAGAAAAAGTTTTTAGTAAAGGTCAAAATGTCATGGGTAGTTAATTAAAATATTCGATAGACGATGAACGATATCGTAATGCGTTTTCGGAAAATTTTTTGTCGACATATAAACATATTATATTCTTTACTCACAGATACCTGCTGCTTTGTTCTTGTGAAAATTATTTCGTTGTTACATAGGACTTAGTTTTTGTTTATTAACGTGAAAAATCCCTTATGGATACCGATTCTCCCGGGTAGAAAGCTTTTTTTTAATATCATATAGGAGGCAAACGAACGAGTCACCTGTTTTTAAGCGATCACTGCCATCCATAAACACTAGCAACCCCAGAGGAGTCGCAAGTGCGTTGCCAGCCTGTGTTTGGGGAATGGAGAGAAAGGAAAAGAGGAAGGAATAGGAGATGGGAGGGGAGATGGATCTCTGGCGCTTTCACTGACCGAACGAAACGCAACAATGCAAGCACTGGCCCTTCATGTCGCTTTTCTGTGAGAGAGTGGTACTACCCCGGACGAGCCCATCTATTCATGCCGAAACCAATAATAGCTTCAGCGTGGCTTTACCATCTACGTTCGTTCTCATTCTTTCTTCATTAGTGCTCCGTCCCTATTGGTCTTATTGATGTTATATAGCCTATATTCTTCCTCAATAAATAAGCGACCAAACACTAAAAGAATTATTCAAATCCGACCAGTCGTTTTTGAGATTAGTGCGTGTTTATCAAAGAAACTCTTCAGCTTTATAACATTGGTATGGATCCTTCAATTATTGTTATGTGTTTTTTCCAAATTCTACAGTTATTATCCTAATATTATTGATACCAATGTCAGTCTGTTTCTATATATATGAGAGATTAATGTGAGATATGTTTAATCAGAGAACAAAATTTATAACTTGAGATTGATCGTTCCAGTAATGTAACACATCAGTAGTTAACAGCGATGCACCAACTGAGAGCTTTGTACTATAACTATAAAATAACAACGACTATGGCATGATAACTGCCACATAAATCAATCGGTTACACTATAAATCCGTCGAAGCACAGCGCACTATAAAAAACATCTCCATATTTGTTGTTGTTTTTTTTTAACCCTAAAGTAACGAAGTCAATTTAAACAAGCTCGCGGATAATGCTATCCAATTTCGGTGATATTATCTTTTGAAATTGTGTTTATTGTATAAATAGTTATCTTGTTTGTTCTGTAAATGATGTTGACGGGACGAGGGGATGTTTATGACAAATTTAAGTAGACCTGTGTAATCTTAATGAAAAAACATATTGTCCTCAGTTTATAATTCTGGGGAAAATGGTTTAGTTGTTTTGAAGCTAATCAATTCCTTAAAACTTTTGGCTATTTTGATTTGCCTTTACTAAATTTTCACTAACATATTTGGAAATACCCTATTAAAAGAATATTATTATATGTAGTCTATATAGTACTGTGAGAATCCCTCTATATGTAACTAATAGTCTCATGACAATCGATTCAGCTATTTTAAAGTTTTGTACGGAAAACCACAGACAATTTAAAACAGTAACTGATCCGTTTAAAGAGAGTGAAATAAAAAAAGAACTGGCTCTCGACAATAGCCTCATCTATTAGGTTTACCCAAAGATCAGAACTAGTTAGGTGATAGTTACTAAATGATTAAAAAAAAAGATTGGTTAAGCCGCTTAAGAAAAGACAATTTACAAACGCGTGAAACGGAATCCGAACTAATATTATAAAAATACTAATGTGAGTTTGTTACACTATCATGTTCTAACTACTGAACTATTTATCATAATATTTGGCATAACCGTTGTTATGGCTACAAGAAATACACATAGGGTAACTTTCACTAACAAAAAAATACTGCTCCCGAGCTATTGGTTAAAACAACATTGACGCGAGTAATGGCGCGGGCATAAGCAAGTGTTATTTATAAAGCATTTTTCTAAATGTACTCTCACGAACAATTAACGTATATTTCTCTATATCGTATGTTTATTAAAAAATAAAACGTTATAAAACTTAACTTTAGGCTTAACGGACGAATAAAATTAAATTGGATTTCGATAGTAATATTGTTTATTTGGAAAAAAAAAGTATACGTAAAATATTCATAATACGAATGATGTTTTTTATGCAAGGGCTTATAAGGTGATAGGAAGGTGATTGGCAGCTGACATACGGGAGGATATTGTTTGAGTTGGGTAAAATGGGTAAATTAAATATAAACATGTATAGAAAATTAAAGATAGAATTGATGTAGACTTTATTCTTATGGACAGAATAAAATAATGGATATGTTAACATATATTTATGATGGGTTTTCCTAATGGTATGTTATTCAACATATTCAGTTTCGGAACGTACAGTTTACATAAGTATTAAGAAAAAAATGTGGGTGTATGCGTATGACCACACGATAGAAGTGATAAATTATTAATACAGTAATTAAGTACTAGTTGTATACACATAACATATACATTTGCAACAATATGCTGATCACAAACGCACAATATTATTTTATTAAAATTAAAAACATTAATTAATATGTCACCGATACGAGCGTGCTTGATGTCGAGTGGAGCTGAGGAAACCCGATTCAGCGTCACTGACCCGAGCGTGATGATTCACTTACATATCAAAGGGCATAAAGACATTTTAACTTCAAAAGTTACCAGGGTATGTTGTATCTCAAAAAGGTAATTCCATAAACCACCCAGGGTCATATCCATTCAACCGTTGCACCCAAGATTTAACTCGACGTCAAACAAAAGTCAAAAAAAAAACCTACAATGTGCTTCCATCGTTAATAGCATATTGTTATTTAATACAAGGCAGACCTTTAAAGCATTGTGTGTCTGTCTATTAAATATTTTAATAGCGGCATTCATTCAATACAACGAACCCCTTATTTAATTTGCCTTTGTTGAACCCCTTTCATTTTTTTTACCGTTTTGACATGATACTGTTTCGGAGTTCAGCCTTAATTTACTTTTTTAATATCTCTTTGTGTCAGTTATAGGTTAATCTTAAGGTCCTTGTTTTGCTTTTATTTGGACTTTATTTGAACAAACAAAAACTATAATATAATTAAATCAACCAATCTGACTCTACTCGTTCGGTGAAGCTTGCTCTAGGTCAATAGCGTAGTCAGTTCGAAAAAAAAAATACAATAATAATATGTTAACTTTGTTTTTTTTTTCGAACTGATTACACCACCTAGCAAGGTCTTAACAGCTTCACCCGACTACTTTTAACTTTGTTATATGTATTTTTTTTTTATTGAAGCACAACAAAGTGACTGCACTTTGCCTGATGTTAAGCATAGTACAATCCAAAAACATCGGCAACCACCGATAGACAGATTATCCAACGCCGGTTGCCGCTGTCATGCCGGCCATAATTACGAAAGTCATCCGATACTGGATATGCACAGGTTGATCCCGAAACGCGACACGCAGAAGCGAGTCACTATGACGGGCTTTTTCGCCATATGCTTGGTGGTTGCGACCCAGTCAGGCTGTAAAACCCTATCACCCCGCTTTCGCCATTGCCTCGTTCGTTATTCAGCAGGGTGCACCACGTGCAGGTGAGGTTGGCTTGGGTGTCTTAAGTCTTAAGATGTTACTCGAAACTGTTTACACCCCAAGGTTATATAGCTTTTCACGATATTATGCGCAAACCCGAACTTACAGACATATTTAGAGCAGTCAAAAAGATTGGTGAATACCATATAAACTAAAGTTGATTAAGGTTAATAAATTTTTGAAGCATAGTAGTAAAAGACTAGTGTTACCTTTAGTAATTACTACTTAATATCGAGAAATTCATAATTTCATAGTAAGAAATTGAATCGTAAAAAGTTTATAAATTTATTTGCAATACAATTTTCTTGAAAGAATGAAACAGCGGTACAAGGTAATGAAAGATAAACAGCAGAGAGGAACAAAGACTACACAGCTACTAAAAGCGTGGCAAAAATAGCAAAGATCTCACCGAAAATAGTCTGTCATTATTATTGTACTGAAGATTGAAGAGGAACGAGATATAAATTATTAAGTGTGTACACATTTTATTCGGTATAGTTATTTTTGACTTGCAAAAAAAGGATAACGCGAATTTGTCACAGGCGAACGCGATGCATTTAGTACGAAACTTTTTTAAAGCAAGTATTAAATACGTATTTAACTTTTTTGCAATAACACGGTATATATTGAAAACAAATTTACGCTATAATCTTCTTCTGTGGGTGCACAGAGAGAGACGTTAATTCCAGACATCACACCATAGATTACATATCGCCTTATATAATAGCCACTAAACAATAAAACCAGCTTGACATGACACTTGGATGGAATACGTATGGGAAAGGTAATGAGGTATTATCATTCTTATTATAGTAATTTGCTATTATTATGAGTTGTAATTGAAACCAATATTCAGTTCTAAGAACCCTTTTTTTTCGAAATGAAAACGCTGTTGACCTAGAAAGTTCTTTGCAGCTTCACCGAACTACTGAGACGAGCGCTAAAGGCACTCAGCGCCGATTTGGGATGTTTGGGCGACTAACTCAAGAGTGCACGGCACACCTAGCCTTGGGCTGTCGTCTGTTTTATGCAAAAATCGCGACCTATCTAAGCCAACCTAAGCTAAGCTATCTAGATATACGTATATGAGTTCTTGAAACATGCATGAGTACCAAGCATGCGTGCCTCAACAACTCCTATATACATTTTGTGTCGGAAAAATCCTCTAAACTATATAGGATAGGATAGGGAAAAATAAGGGTAGAACTCTTTGTCGTTTATTTCTCTGAAAAAGAAAAACAGCGTATAAGCGTGTAGGCGCGCACGTGTGTGTAGGTGATGTGTGTGATGTAAGGTTTTGTGTCACTGTATCGCGTAAACAGCGTACTCAAGGGCTCCACGCCGAGAGAACGGACCTAGGCTTGAGCCGCTGCCGAGGGGGCCTAACCTGGTGTTTTATAAGAACCCGGTTGAATCTAAATACATAGTAATAATTAATTACAACATATTTAGTGTGATTTTCCTCTACATACCCGATTCTAGGTTGCTTCCATTTAGAACTCGTTCATCTCATTTAATTATCAATATTGTGACCCAATCCACTGCCACTATTAGATCCTAATCTCTTATGTAAAGCGTTACTTCAGCTTTCCATATTACCACATTAACCCACAACAAGGTAATATTCAAAAGGATCTTTGAACAGATTATTTTAATCGTCCATAAAAGCGATAATTATTTATTAGATATTACATCGTTATATAACCGATTGCTTTCTAAATAATCAGAATCGGGGCGTTAAATCGAAGATCTCATTAAGATTTCTTTGCATATCATCTTATTTATGTTGTAAACGTGACCCGTGAGGTTTAATTTTGTTTTCGATGTCAAGCTTTTACTTAGTTGTAGCATAAGTATTATGTTGTACACACGGACATAGTAGAGAAAAAGTGTATATTGTCCATACCTAATTTTCATATAGATTCTAGTTCTGTATAGATTTGAATATGACGCTCATTTGAAATCACCAAGCTTTATGATATGAACCTCGAAATAAGAGTTTTAATATTTCATTTCTTTTTGATGTGAGAGAGCCACGCTGGAGCTATCATTTTTTTCAGCATGGATGGGTCGGCTCGTCCGGGCTAGTACCACCCTCTCAGATAAAACCGAAGTGAAGTAATAGTGCTTCCAACGAAACGCATTCGTTCGGTCAATGAGAGCGCCGGAGGCACACGTCCCATCCCCCTTTCCTATCTCCTCACCATTTCCCTCTTTCCCTCGTTCCCCACAAATACAGGCTGGCAATTTGCAACTCTTCTGGTTTTGCTAGTGTCTATGGACGACGGCGATCACTTAACTTCAGGTGACCCGCCCGTTCATTTGCATGCTATGAAATAAAAAAAATCTAGTTTCTTCCGTCTGTACTTTAAAGTGTATGACTAAATACCTAAATTATTTTGTCAATCAGAATTAAATAGACTTTTTGTAACGGTTGAATACATTGTGGTCCGGTGAAGCTGTTAAGACCTTGCTAGGTCAATAGCGTAGTCAGATCGAAAAAAGGTTGAATAATTCAAAAATTAATATAATTGAAAATTATATTAATTAATTAATTTAATTGAAATTTAAAAATTTTATATTTTTAAAAAAGTGTAAGAATTAATTGATGTGGTATTAGATTAAGAAATATTTTCTACGCGCGGAATATTCTATACTCTTTTTAGGGAAAGTGAATGAATTCTAAAATTACTGTTAATAAAGGAGAGTGGAACTGGAAATCATTTTGTGTGTACTTAGATGAAAAACATAATAATTTATGGATATTTTGGAGCAATCCATCACTGCTATACTATCTTTGGTTACCTTACACTGTATTATCTGATAATGGTTCTCTTTTTCTTAAAGTAGAGTAATTAGTAGGACTGTTTCTTATAAGTAACAAGATTTAAATGAACACGAATTATTATTTTTTTTTTTTCTAATTTTCGAAAGTCAGTTGACCATTTGACAGTTCGATTCGATTTTTAATTTGATCTTCACTGCTTAAATTTTTATATATAAATTGAAAAAATAAAAAATATATAGAAATATAAATTGCTTTTGTTTCTTTTGATATACTTAAAATCTCCTTTGTAGCTTCTTTTAGTTTCTGATTTTTTAAAAGTGTAAAACAAAATTCAAAAGCCTTTAATTATTGTATGGTTAATTGAATAATTGTTAAATATTTTTTATTTGTCAGTTATTCTAAAACTACGGTCTAAATCATTGCCAAACACAAGTTTCACTATATATTTTATATACTGAGATTACATTTAATTTATGAGGCTGAATGCGACATATCGTCCATATAAAAAATTGTGTATTACTTTGTATATAGATTAATGTACGAACAAGTTCTTGGATATAGTTTCTTTTGGTAACATGAAGTACTTACTGGTGATGTAGTGTCGAACATTATTTCAGTATGAGCTTAAATTCAATAATGAGCTTGAATCAACGGTTCCCAAAAACTTGAGATGTGTCTCTTGATAGTAATTGATCTAGTGCTGAACTGATTACTATAAATAAGCTAAAATGTAATTCGATTGACAACTATCAACACGTACCAGCATCAATACTTAAACGCTAATACAAAAAAAAAAAAAACAATGAGCAGTCGTGGAGTACTATACAGATGTAATGTACCATCGTTAGTGAATATTTTTTCGAAATACTTAACAATAAATTTTAGGTCTACGAATCAAGTTGTTGGATAAATTATTTTACAACCGAACGAGATACAGAAATCGTAACATTCAATTCTAATCGGAATGAATAAAAAGAAATTCTAAATTGTCCAATAATTAGATTGTAAATGGCATGACATACAAACATGCTGTTAACATTAAATATATAACATTAAAAACATGTACAGTTAGCAACGTAGTACCAAGAATCAAATGATAGATGGCGTTAAAACAAATTGCAATCCTTAGCCTTGTTATAGAATGATATAAATCAAAATGTTCATGGCGAGGTAATTTTTTAAAATGCTACTGGGTGCTACAAACTTTCACAATTACGGCATGTTGGTAACACGTAAAAATTCCAAAAACCAACGTTAAGAAAACATGTTTGTTCTACGTTTAACAGGGCAGTGTGTACAGCTGGGACGGTATCGTGACCATAAGATTTCGTTATTCAGGCCAATCGAGATAACAGCAGTTTATAAAAGTTAACCGACAAATTAACGCTTGATATGTGAACGCCGTGGGAAGACGCTGCGGGCATTATTTAGTACTTCTGATTGAGATAAATCAATGATATATTTATGTGATATGTTTATGAGAATTGGTTTGTAAATGATGTTCCGCTAATATATGCTTTAGGATTATAATCAGAAATTATATACAAGACTATTTGAAAGGTTTGGAATTATATTCAAAGTAAAAGACCCGCATGACTTAAATATTAGAAACAGTGATAAACTGGTCATCCCATATTTCGAAATCAGCAAGAACAGTAAAATTGTTTTGGTAAAGTGTTAGATTTTACAACAAAGTCGCAAAACACGTTACCGATTTGCCTAACTGTAAGTTTACGCGCCGTGTCAAGTGGATATTCGATATCAAAAGGCTATTATAGGGTGGATTAATATGTGAATTATGGTGATTGCTGGAACTGACACCTCTAAAAAATGTGCATCCACTAAAAATGATTTTCAATTTAGTCTATGCCAATAATATAAAATTTGTGAGTTTGTGACATTGTGGGGGTAATCTCAGGAACTACTAGTCCGATTCGAAAAATTTCTTCAGTGTTATATAGTTCATTTATCGAGAAAAGTTAAAAGTTATATATCATTACGCTAAAACTAATGGGAGCAGAGCACTAATGAAGTATGTTTCAAAATCGGGGTTTTATTTTCTTAAGAGAATCCGCTCCGTGTTAGCGTTAGCCTAAAGTAACTATTCCACGTGGTCGAAGTCGCGGGCAGGGGCTGGTATGTTATAAAAATATGAACATTAAAAAGATAAACCCGATCTAGTTTTTTGCCGGTTCTTCTCGATGACTGCGGTTTGTGCTGAAGAGTTTGATGGTGCTAGAGCCACGTTGAAGCTATTATTGGTTTTAGCATGAATGGGTCGGCTCGTCCGGGGTAGTACCACCCTCTCACAGAAAATCGACGTGAAGTAACAGTGAGAGCACCGGAGGCCCATTTCCCATCCTCTCCCCTGCCCTCTTCTCTCCCAATCCCTTTCCTTTCCCCATCACCCATTTCCTCTTTCCCCCAAAACACAGGCTGGTAACGCACTTGTGACTCCCTTGGTGTTGCTGGTGTCTATGGACGGCGGTGATCAATTAACATCAGGTAACCCGACTATTCGTTTGACTCCTATATGACATAAAATGATAGCACCAGTGATAGTTCTGATGTTCATAAGCTCCTTCTTAGAACCTAAATTGAATAAACCTACCTTTGATATTTTTTTATTTTATGTTTGCTTAAAGAGTGGAATTGTAGTAAATACAATCGTGATGAAACCATATCATGGTGGTAGGGTTTTTTCTAAGCTCGGTAGGCTAGCTATAACCCTCAAGTTAAAAATCTGTATCCAAGCACCTATAGATTTCTCCCGGCATTTGTACTCGAGAGCTAGCCTTGGTTTAGCATGTGTACCATCTTGGATCACATCATCACCTAACACCAGGTGTGATTGTGGTCAAACGCTACACCGCATCAATTCCTAGACGAGATTAGGCCTCCCTCGGTAGCGGCTCAAGCCTAGGTCCGTTTCTTCGGCGTGGAGCCCTTGAGTACACTGATCGCGCGATACAGTGAAACAAAATTTTATATCACACATATCATTACACATATCACCTCCACACACGTGCACGCACACACGCTTACACATGAAAGAGGAAGGGTTTTTTCCTTTATCAATCTGAAATAGGTTAGAAAATTATTCGATACCAAATATACATAAGCGTTGTTGAGGTATGTATATTTGGTACATATATATGTTTCAACAACTCATATATGTATAAATAGTTAGCTTAGCTTAGGTTAGCTCAGATAGGTCGCGAATTGCATTTATCAGGCAACAGCCCAAGCTGAGATGTGCCGTGCACCCTTGAGCTATTTTGCAAATAAAAACGGCTGAGTGCCTTAAGCGCTTGCCTTAGTAGTCCGGTGATGCTGTTAAATCTGAAGGGTCAATAGCGTAATCGGTTCGAAAAAAAAAGATATCAATTCCTATAACGTTGAACCGTTTACTATAAAAATTGCCATGTGTTTGAACAAGACGAATATTTGCCCAATATGAAATTTGCTAGTACTCAGCTATTTGTTACAACAAATAATAATATAGAAGAAGTAGGCACAAATATTGTTATATAATATACAACAGGAAATTAAAAACGTATACTCAGAAATATATGACAAGGCCTGTTTCTCTTTAATCATTCTTGTTTCTTTTGAATTGTTATTGTATTTTATATAAGTAAAACAAAATTGTCATATATTAACATTTGACTGCGACGGAAAATTCTTAAGACATTCAAAGTTCAGAGGAAAAATTTATTTGAATTGTATGATCCTTAGAATATGCACATTAATCTATACATTTACTAGCTGATTCCCACCTTCTTCTTTGGACAGTAAAGCGTTTGAAACTTGATCTGACGTTGACTTGACATTTACTTGAACTTGACCTTTAGGCCACGTATACTACCCATGGTACACTTGGATGTTCCAACAACTGGTATATGTACGAATAGTTAGCTTAGATTAGATCAGATAGGTCGTGCATTGCATGTATCAGGCAACAGCCCAAGCCGAGGTGTGCCGTGCACCCTTGAGCTAGTTGTGAAATAAAATCTGCTAAGTGCCCTAAGCGCTCGTCTTAGTAGTCCGGTGAAGCTGCTAAGACCTTGCTAGGTCAATAGCGTAGTCAGTTCGAGGGAAAAAAAGCCCATGGCATACGAATTGATAACAACTGAAAGAGCGAATTAATTAGTTATGTCATGGTATGTATCATATTGTATGAAGTGATCTAGTCCGGTGAAGCTATGAAGGACAATAGCGTTAACAGATCGAAAAAAATATGATATTACATTTATATATCGTACAAAATATGAAATGCCTTGAAGGTCGTATCAAGCGAAGATGGGTTGGCATGGAATATATTAAATAAATCGCAAAAAGGAATTCAAAAATATGTGATCTAGAATCATCTAGAAGAAATCCTGCATCGAATGATCATACTTTACAATGATAGGTTAAGTAGTCTCATACTCGTATCAAATAAATTATATTTCTATTATACGTACTAGCAGTGCCTGCGAACTCCGTTCCGCCTTAAGCATATTAAAATATGCCCCTTTTTATAAGAACATTCTCCTGACAATAACAAACACAACAAAAAAATTATTACCGAAATCGGTTCAGCTGTTCTCGAGATTTGCGCTTAGCAACACATACAGCGATTCATCTTTATATTATTGAAAAAGATATGGAAGAATGAAGTGTATATTATTTCTTCGGGTTTAATTCCGGAAGGGTCGAATCTGTTTTAATGAAGTTCTTAGTGACAGCTAGAAGAATTCTTAGAGTATCCTTAAGGTTACATATAATTACGCTTTACTAATGAGGCTAAACATTAATAACTAAATTTAATACGTGTTATTTAAAGTCAAAGCATAATAATATATCTATCTATTTTAACGTGAAAATAGTCATAGATAGTAGATAGTCATGCATACTAGTATGTACTATTCAGAGACATCATATGTTTTAGCTTATCAATCAATATGTGGGGCAGCAGCCCAGGCCAAGGTGTGCCGTGCACCCTTGAGCTAGTTGCCCAAATAAAATCGGCCGAGTGCCGCAAGCACTCGCTTTTTTTTTCGAAATGGCTACGCTATTGACCCAGCAAGGTCTTAACAGCTTCACCGGACTACTAAGGCGAGCGCTTAAGGCACTCAGCCGTTTTTATTCTGGCAACCATCTCAAGGGTGCACGGCACACGTCGGCTTGGCTGTTGCCTGTTGCATGCAAAATCGCAATCTATCTTAGCCAACCTAGCTAACTATTCATATATGTATGAGTTGTTGAAACGTATATGTGTACCAAGCATACACGCCTCAACAACTCCTCCATATATTTATTATCTGAAAATTGAGAGTTTTTCAGTTCGATAAGGGAAACAAAGTAAATCCTTCCACTTTCATGTGTAAGCGTGGGGGTGATCGTGTAGTGTTGTAGTAGTGATGTATATTTGCGTGTCACCGTATCGCGCAAGCAACGCACTCAAGGGCTCCCTACCGAGGGATCGAACCTAGGCTTGAGCCGTTGCCGTGGGAGGCCTAATCGGGTACAAGCGTTCGCCTTAGTAGTCCGGTGAAGCTGTTAAGACCTTGCTGGGTCAATAGCGTAGTCAGTTCGAAAGAAAAAAAAAATCAATATGTGAACAAAATCACGTGTAATAACTAATTCTACTATTAGTAGCTCTCTTCGCAAAACAATTATAACGTCTTTATGGCTTAATAGATGTATAGAATTAATACAAAGCTGTTTTGTTCGAAATTCTAAAGCAATTAGCAAAGTACGATTATTGAATCTATTAAAATATTAATTAAAGTCTTTCACTCGAGATCTGATGGAGAATATTTTGCATACTATAATGGAATTAATCGAATTCGATAGATTGAATTCAGAAATAGATTACGTTCGTGATTGAGATGTTAATTGACGCTTTTTGAAACAATATGAAGCGTGAATCTATTTTGTTTTCTACACGAGTTATACAGAAATATAGGTATTTATTTATACCTTTATTTTTATAGATTTTTATTAAAACATAATTTTTATGATTAAATTTTTTAGGTTCTTTATATGTATACTTGAAATTGTATGCGATGAAGTATCTATAATTAAAAAATATATATTGTGTCTGTACTTTCAAAGCCACTTCTTCTGAAAAGGCCTATATATTTGAATTTATACTTGTACAAAAAGTGATATAGATTACTGTTTTCCAATTTATATTTAGAACATTTAAACAGTCTTATGGCATAACGTTAACACAATAAATAAATCTTTGATTGGATTAAAGACCGTCAGTTTCATACGTTTTAATACAAGTAACAGAAAATTATGGGTAAATTTAGTTTGAAACCTTTAAGTAACAGTTTAAATTTAAAAAAACCATTTACGTTATTATATATAATTGGAATGTATATTAAAAATTAGATTATTTTCCAAACTCTGATATTAGAATATATTTTAAGTTCAGAAATAAATTTAGATTACAAATCAATCTTGTTCTTGTGCATATCCTATTTACTTACATTATAAATTGTTCTAAGTAATGTATATAATTCTAGATAAACCGATTTATAAAACTAACTAACTACTAACCTAGTATTAACTTTGTAACTTTAACATTTTAAAAATAGCAAATAATAAAATAAGTAGCCTAGAATTGTTTATGAAAACTCGCATCGTGTGGTCATTATCCTATGCTGATACATTTTGTAGTTTTGATGTAAATTAGGAGGTGTAAGGGGTGTCGAATAACATCATAAGACTTGAGACACCCAAGCCAACCTCACCTGCACGTGGTACACTCTGCTGAATAACGAACGAGGCAATGGCGCAAGCGGGGTAGTAGTGTTTTACAGCCTGACTGGATCGCAACCACCATGTATATGGCAAAAAAACTTATAATAGTGATTCGCTTTTACGGATCGCGTTTCGGGATCAGCCTGTGCATATCCAGCTTTTTACAGGCCGGCATGATAGTGGCAACCGGCGATGGACAATATGTCAATCGGTGGTCGCTATTATTTTTGGATTGTACAGTGCTTACCATCAGGCATAGTGCAGTCACTTTGCCGTGCTACAGTAAAAAAAAAAGCCTCAGAGACACTATATTTTCATTATATATAGGTATATTCGGCAGATTATCGACTAAAACAAAACAATATCGTAAAAAAATATTAAAACGGTACTCTAGAAGATAAAACAAAAGGATTAATTTCAATTGTTTTATGTTAAACGTTTAAGTAGAATTTTATTTACATTTATAGTAATTTGGACGTGACCGCTTTCCTTTGAGCGATCGGTATCCTTTGATGTCGGCGTAGGAGCAGCACTTTTTATTAACTCCACTTCCGTTCCACTCTCACCATAATTTATTGCTGTTTGACATGATATCTGCTGACGATTAATATGTTTAATTATTCTTAGTATACCAATATACAGATACAATTGTGAATACTTATTTGTTTAAAAATTATTTCTTCGCGTTGCCAGGTAACTTGCCAAGAACAGAATTTGTGGGAATTTATGTTGTCATATTATTGGTATGTCGGTGAAACGTCAGGGCAAGAGGAAGGCTTACTGTGTGGTTCTGGTTCCTTGGAGATGTAGGATTTAAATCCAGTCGAGCAGCAATTAGTTATATGAATACAATGTAATGAATAAATTGGGCAGAGTAATGACCGGTAGGTTTGTTAACAGACCCAATCTCCTCGAGCATCCACAATACAATGCCTCGCCCTCAAGATCAGCTGTTTCACAACAACGCTCACCCTCGTGTCCCACTCTCAACATTTACTCAGCGGCAAGGACAGGTATGTGTCACAACGTTTAGGTACAACCGTTTTTGTAAGAGTTAAAGAAGTTGTAGAATGTGTACTAGGCTTTTTTAGTGTGCATATCACAGGATGTGGACTTCGGAAGGGATACGGTAAATTGATGCTAAGATTTTCGTTTAGAATGAGAGCTAAAAACATAATATTATCATGATTAAATTGTGAAAGTCTCATAAGCGAAATAGGGAAATTAATAATTTCATATGAGTTACAATTAAAGAGATAATTCTTACAGTTTCTAATCTAGATTCTATATTGTTATAGAATTTTGAAACAGCTAAACTGTTTAACACTTTATAACTCTATATTTATTGGTATGGTACTCGGATATATCCCGTATAAATCATTGGTAATTCCTGATGAAGCTTATTTTAGATGAGGGAAGAAGGAACTTTCGGTATCCTTTTGGTATCGTTTCGAATAGGTACGTTCAGCGCTTGTCACGAAGTCGGAATAAGCTATCAAGGGACTTTAAGCCAAAGAGTTAGTACGGTAAAAAAACGAATCAATTAACAGTATGGACAACCGCCAACTCATACTACCTAAATATGCATAAACAAACATTTTATTCCAAGAGAAATCTTTTTTAATCATTTCAAAAACCCAAAATGACTTAACACTTTCGTTGTTATGGCTGCTCTGACATAAAAAAAACTCCGTTATAAAGTTTCTACCCATATTTTGATGTAAATATAATTACAATATAAACCCGATAAGGGTGTTTCCATGTGACAATTCAAAGTGACCTCCCGTCGACCCTGAGTCAGCATAACCATTCAATGTAAATGGAGGCTCCATGATGGATGGTGTACCGACAATATCCGAAGTAATTACTCACCGCGATCTACTTCCGTTTAACAATGGACGAGGTGAGATGTCTTTAGATTAATATTAATTAATAAACCTATACAAAAGCTCAGATCTTAAAATATAACACAAAATTTATAATGTATATCTATAGTTATTTTAATAAATTCCATCACAATTAAAGTAAACTTTTCCTATTTTTCAATAAAATACAAAAATACTCAAATTTGAATTAACATAATTATTAGATAATGTCTACAAAATATGGTATATAGTAAAATAATATAAAAAATAGTAAATATAGTACTTTTTTTCACTTTATTTTTGGTAATCAATCCTTCAGATTATTACTGCCATTGTCACGTAGTCAATAATATTACAAGCGTCGTGCTACCATTTCAATATTAAGCGACTTTGGGGTGTAAGGGGTGTCGACTAACATCTTAAGACTTGAGATACCCAAGCCAACCTCACCTGCACGTGGTGCACCCTGCTGAACAACGAACGAGGCAATGGCGATAGCGGGGTGGTAGGGTTTTACAGTCCGACTGGGTCGCAACCACCATGTATATGGCGAAAAAGCCCGTCATAGTGACTCGCTTCTGCGTGTCACGTTTCGGGATCAGCCTGTGCATATGCAGTACCGGGTGACTTTCGTCATTATGGCCGGCATGACAGCGGCAACCGGCGATGGATAATCTGTCTATCGGTGGTTGCCCATGTTTTTGGATTTTACTATGCTTAACATCAGGCAAAGTGCAGTCACTATATCGTGCTTCAATAAAAAAAAAAATTAAAAATGGATAGTTTTAATTTATGAATGGATTATATTTTCTAAAACTTAAATTGCCTTTAGGAAACAAAGTACGTAATTAGGCAATTACGTAGTATTGTTAATAATGTCTTGGTGTGTGACAACAAGAGTTTATCGCAGTGATATCTAAAAAGTCGTGAGCATATGAAAGCATTAATAATAAGTGGTAGAGCCACGTTGAAGCTATTATTGACTTCGGCATGAATGGTTCGGCTCGCCCGGAGTAAGTACCTCTCTCTCACAGAAACACCGACGTGAAGTAACAGTGCATGTATTATTCCTTCCCCTCTACTTTTCCCCCTCATCATTTCCCCAATTCTCCTCCAACGCGGGCTGGCAAAGCAGTTGTAACTCCCCTGGTGAGGGTGATCACTTAACATCAGGTGACCCGCTTGTTCATTTGCCTCCTGTGATATAAAAAAGTCCCAACGCCAAAGGTCTTCTAACGAGAAAAGGCACAATTTTGGTCGATATTACGTCATTATATTATTTTGTTAGCCTGTAACATCTAGAGTATTGGAATATTAAAATACTTTCAATCTTCATTACAAAGAAATACATATTCCTAAGACCTATGTTTAACAATTAATTAAAAACTCAAGTACAGCAGCTAATTATTCGCCTAAAATTCTTTTTTTAAGTGAGAACTTCCTTAGTCGGGTTGGGCGGTATTTCTAACAGGACATAAATTTATAATTTCGCGTCATGACATGCTACGTAAGCGTGACCGATCGTATTGCGTTTGCGCAGCTTGCGTTAGACTAGTAACGCGTAGTGTGTATATATAACATTGATGATTTGCAGCTCATCAATGTTTAATTAATAAATACTCTATACTAAAATGTATATATATTTATTGTACGGAGTGCAATTAGATGTGAAAATTAATGTTAATAATATCAATTTATAAATTATGAAATTTATTCTATTGTATTAAGTTCTCACTTCTATCGGCGGTCTTTAGGACTGTTTTGACTTTTTGTTTATTTTTACGTTTTCCCAACGACTAGTAACTGTTTTGTAAGTCGTCGTTTTCATTTAAACCCATTTATGTACAATAACTGCGCAGTGTAGTCTGAGTGCACCCTCGCTTGTGTCAAGTCACGAAACCGCCAATTTAAGGGACAATAGCGTTTGTGCCTGTCGCTCTTAATTGGCTCGCATCTATCCACATGCCGAGGCTTATTCGCCTTAAACAATGGACATACAATTCACCATAACATCAGTTAAAATGTACACAACGATATTTATAATACACGACGTTTTACAAACTTTCCCAAACTACGTTATTTTATCTCAAAAATATTATTAATAATAAAATATTTAATAAATAAAAAGGTGTGTAAAGTTTTTCGTCACGTGTTATGTTATTATTTGTATTTCTATTAATTTCGTATACTAGCTGTGCCCTCGATTTCGTCCGCGTGGAACCTGTACGAAATAGTGGCTAATACCTATCTATAATTTTATATATATATACCTATATACCTGTCTATAATTTTCTCTCGTACTTAATTCGCTTTATTAATTCGCGATTAATAAAGTCATGTGAATGTGTTAAGTCTAAATACTCCCTACTTTTCTCTCGTGCTTAAGTTACATCGTCATTAAAGTTACAATAACTTTTGATAGACTGAATCGATTTTGATGAAACAAAGATTAAATATAATGTTACTTGAAGCAATGTTATATACATCACTGCTGCAACACTACACGATCGCCTCCACACACGTGCACGCCTACACGCTTACACATGAAAGTGGAAGGGTTTACTTTTTTCCCTTATCGAACTAAAAAACTCTCGATTTTCCGATAATAAATATATGGAGGAGTTGTTGAGGCATGTATGCTTGGTACACATATACGTTTCAACAACTCATACATATATGAATAGTTAGCTAGGTTAGCTAAGATAAGTCGCGATTTTGCATGCAATAGGCAGCAGCCAAACCGAGGTGTGCCGTGCACCCTTGAGCTGGTTGCAAAAATAAAATTGGCTGAGTGCCTTAAGCGCTCGCCTTAATAGTTCGGTGAAGCTGTTAAGACCTTGCTGGGTCAATAGCATAGTCAATTCGAAAAAAAAAAATTTTTTTTTTTAAAGGTTTTATCAAGAACCCAGTACTTTTAGCAGTTAGGAGTGTTCAAACAAAGGGACAAACAGACGGGTGTTTGTAAAAATGATTGAAATGTATTTTATCACTTAATCCTGGATATATGTAATATTTTTTTATAAAATTTTAAAAACTACAAACACCTTAGATTTACATTACATGTATAGAAGGTTTAGATTTTTCTAAATTGTAAACACTACTTTATTGTATTCTAATAATTTAGCACAGATAGGTCGCGAATTGCATGAATCAGGCAACAGCTTAAGCTGAGGTGTGCTGCACACTTGTGCAATTGTCAAAATTAGTGAGTGCCTTAAGCGCTTGCCTTAGTAGTCCAGTGAAGCTGTTAAGACATTGCTAGGTCAATATCGTAGTCAGTTCGAAAAAAAAGTATTCTAATAGTACTCAGCTTTAACTCACGTTAGTATAAATGCATATTTAACCAGTTTTTTTTTGTAAAATGTACTGTTTTTCTTGATGAAAATTATTCTGTATCTCTGCCAAGTTGAACGAGAAATCTCATAATGGCCGGTTGAGTAATTTAAATGAGAATGCAAAAGAAATAAACAAACACTATCACAATTATCATATTACCGAGTAAGAATTTAAGACGTTCATCCTGAGGTATGATCGATAGAGACTTATAAATACATGAGATTAAGGTCGAATGTTAAAAGTACCTATTTTTTTTTTTTTCATTGTAGCACGACGAAGTGACTGCATTATACCTGATGGTAAGCATAGTACAATACAAAAACAGTGGCGACCACCGAGAGACAGATCATCCATCGCCGGTCGCCGCTGTCATGCCAGCCATAATGACAAAAGTCACCCGGTACTGGATATGCACAGGCTGATCCCGAAACGCGACGCGCAAAAGCGAGTCACTATGACGGGCTTTTTCGCCATATACATGATGGTTGCGACCCAGTCGGGCTGTAAAACCCTACCACCCCGCTATCGCCATTGCCTCGTTCGTTGATCAGCAGGGTGCCCCACGTGCAGGTGAGGTTGGCTTGGGTGTCTCAAGTCTTAAGATGTTACTCGACACCCCTTACACCCCAAATACCAAGTATAGAAAACAAATCTAGTACATCTGTATCGAAAATTATAAATCTTTTTTTTTATATCATATAGGAGGCAAACGGATAGGCGGCTCACCTCACAGTGATCACCACCGTCCATTGACACCAACAAGACCAGATGACCTGCAAGTGCATTGCCAGCCTGGGTTTAGAGGGATAGGATAGGGGAATGGAGGAAAAGGAGAAGATGGAAGGTGGGTCTCTGGCGCTTTTACTGATCCAACGAAAAGCAATAATGCATCCACTGTTACTTCACGTCAGTTTTCTGTGAGGATGTGGTACTACTCCGGACGAGCCGACCCATTCATGCTGAAACCAGTTGCAGCTTCAAAGTGGCTCTACTACTATTCGAAGTACACGTATCAATACTTTTTTTTTTTTCGAAATGTCTACGCTATTGACCCAGCAAGGTCTTAACAGCTTCACCGGACTAACAATAAGTAGATATATTAACATAGTTACTTAAAAACGATACCAAATAAACATGCAACTAATATTTTCCATAATAATATCATAGTAAAAAACTTCCCATTGAAATGCATGCAGTAAAAGAATAGAATACATAACGGTGACTCCCGCGCGAGTTCGTGATTCAAACGATAGGTAAGTTTTGAGTATTGCGTAAGATCGACTCAGCGTGACTTACGTGGTGTGAACTAGAGCTCCTGTTGTTATCTATACAAGTATTGTAAAGTTCAAGTGATTATTTATTTGAACGCTTTAATCTCTGGAACTATTAGGCACATTTAAAAATTCTTAAATCATTCTATAGCCAATTTATCGAGGAAGGTTTTATGCAAGTATCATCACGCTATGAGCTTTAAGAGTGCGGTAATTGATACAAAATTTGGGTCAGGAAGTACGTTAAGCGCGAATTATCGTTATGGGTGGGTTGTGTGAAGATACTAAGATAATCGAGTATTATCAGCCGAACTGTGAATGCTTATGTCAGCGATGTAGTATATCACGCTGCTTCGTCCCTACGCAATAGTTATGTTTTATATAAAGTTTAATTTCGATTATTTGATTTAAATTAAAAAAAAAATGAGTGCTTGTAACCGTCATACGCAATTAAAGTAAAACTTATTATTTTAGTTCCCAATTAACTGATAAATGGCACTGCAGATAATGGTGCTTTAATTTAATTTGTTACTTACTTAAATTGAAACCAGATGGCAACACGGTCGCGCACCCAAATATACATAATTAATTCTATTATTATTTTTTTTTTTTTTTCAAAAATCTTTGATTGATTTTTTTATAACCTATTTATTGACAAAAATAAAAATATTTTCAAAAATAATCCAAATTAATTTTACAATTAAATTTTCTAATTGAGTATGTTTTTAAAATCTGCAAATATATGTGTCAAGGAAATTGGAAAAATAATGCTGCCATCTAAGTTTTATCTCGGCGTGCGTTCAGTGGCGGATTTGCAGTCTTGGCCCCAGGCCATGTAGTAAGTACCAGCCACCTCTGTGTTAGTGATTTTTTTGTCACGATTGGCCGGCCCTAGTACCTGGCCGCTCTAGGCCCGGGCCTCCTGGGTCTAGGGCAAATCCGCCACTGTGTGTGCAAGTAAACCTTCACATTTATATGAAAATATATCGTTTCATTATTGATAAAGACACAACCGCAGTCAAAGTTACGGGCAGTTGCTAGTCTATACTTATATTATAAAGAGGTAAAGTTTGTGGGTTTGTGATGTTGTAACGTTGTAGGGGTAATCTCAGGAACTACTGGTCCGATTTGAATAATTCTTTCAGTGTTATATAGCTCGTTTATCGAGAATGGTTGTAGGCTATATATCATCACACTAATACCAATTGGAGCGGAGCACAGATGAAAAATGTTTTAAAATCGGGATGTTTTTTCCTTTTGAGAACGCGATCGAAGTCATGGGCAGAGGCTAGTTGTTTATATAATGGAATGTAAATTTGGAACATCATTGTAATTTAGAGCGAAATTCTCGTTACGAATGTAAATATTATTACTACTTTGTCAAATAACTTATGTTTTAAATTCTCGTTCAGGTGTATCTTTAAGCTCCGTATTTATGGCAAATTTATTAATAACAAAAAGTTATGCGCTAATAAAAATGTGTTTAATGCTATAATTTATTTCATAATTCAAAACACATTACTTAATTTATACGACAGATGGAAAGTATACTGCTGGTTGAAGTGAACATTTCTTTAGGCGCGTTGAGCGGAATTTGGCAGGACAAAAACTTTAGATTTCGCGTCATGACACGCGTAGTAAGCATCACCGACCGTAATGAGTTTGCGCGGCTTTTGGCACCGTAATTACGTTAGCCCATCATGTCTTATTAATTTATAAACTGTATAAAAAATACATACATTATTATCTCGAGTTCCAATAGATGCGAAAAACAGTCTAATTTTAGTAAAATCAATACACAAATTATACTACAATTAATTAAAAAATTCAAAAGAAAACACAATTATTTCGTTGGTTTGAATTACACTTGTGTAAGTTTTTTATATGTGAAATAATTATAGACGTGGGTGAACCCGATTGTTGGCTTAGCGACGTGGCGACGCAAAACACGAACTTTGCACTAGTAACGAAATACTAAAAAACATTTGCGACCCTATCTTGTAGGCCACTTATTCTACTAAGGTTACGTGGCACGCGCCGACGACCTAGTGCCCTTTGATAAATACCGCCAAACACACAGCGCCTGCGCCTAATTGAATTTTTGTACTTTAAAAAATGAATATTTATGTAATGAAATAAATAGTCATTATCTTATAGAATAAATTTGTAATGTTTAATTTTTTTATTATGCCATAGCTGATTCCAGTCGTAATCTGTTCTTTCAGGCATATAGCTTATACAAACAATTTCGATGTTTCACATCTGCCAGGCGTCCCGTAACAGTTCAATTTTTTATATATGGCTTCTATTTCTTTTTGCAAATAGTCCATCTCCATATTTAACATCCTCTACATTGCCTGACCTTTAGCTAAGTACATTGCATGGCTACTGCGATATGTATGTATACAGTCCAATTTATGGGACAATCGAGCAGACCAGATGTCACTTACACATACATTATCGTAAGACTATAGCCCGTGGGCGTCTTGTACAGAGGTCACGATCTGTGTGGTAATGACATATATTTCTTGTATGGTGTTAGTATAATTTAATGATGCTTTATAGGAAAGCGTTACCATTTTTGTTATCAAAATAATTTAGAATATCTATACGTACAAAATGAATGTAAATTTGTGTGTACTTTTTAAATTTTTGTAACACAAATGTCTTGCTGACTAGGAATACATATAAGAATACATTTCAACCATTTTTTTAAGACGTCTGCTTGCTTATCTGTCTGTTTGTTTGAGCACGCATCACTGCTAAAGTACTACGTTCATGATATGTTCAGCATAAAGCATATCTTCATCTTCATTTATATATACTAATATTATAAAGAGGTAAAGTTTGTGACGTTGTAGGGGGTAATCTCAATAACTACTGGTCCGATTTGAAAAATTCTTTCAATGTTATATAGCTCATTTATCGAGGATGGTTATAGGATACAACGCACGCCATCGCTCGCTATCACAACGCTAAAACAAATAGGAGCGGAGGACTAATGAAAAATGTTTAAAAATCGCGATTTTTTTCTCTTGAGAACTTCCGCTGCGTGGTACCGTTAGCCTAAAGTGACTATAACTACAGAGACGAAATCGCGGGCAGGGGCTAGTCTATCATAAATCATATCACCGATCATTTAGACTTTGTTTCATTAAACTCGGTTTGGTCTATCAAAAGTTATTTTAATTTTAATGACGATGTAACTTAATCACGAGAGAAAAGTAGGGAGTAATTAGACTTAACACATTGAGATGATTTTATTGATAACTGTTTTGTAAATCAGATTACACGCGGACGAAGTCGCGGGCATAGCTATTATTAAATGAATTAAAATATTTAAACATATTATTACACGACTTTTCATTTGGAATAAACAATTCTATCCCCAAATGTTCACATAACACACAGTTAGGAAACTCCCTATAAACGCTCGCACCGGCACACACACAAACATGAGCATCGACACGACCCCTAAGCGGGTTTCGCGGTGCTGTCCATAGAATTTCTTTCAAAATTAATTTCAGCATGAATGGGTCGGCTCGCTCGGGGTAGTACCACCCCCTCCCAGAAAACCGACGTGAAGTAACAGTGCTTGTATTGTTGCGTTTCGTTCGGTGAGTGAAAGCGCCGGAGGCCCCCTTCCCTTTCTACCCTTCCCTTCTCCCAAAAAAAATCTTATACGCCTCCTCTTGTCCCCATTCTTCAAACACAGGCTGGCAACGCACGTGTCTATGGACGACGATGATCTCTTAACATCAGGTGACCTGTTCTTTTGTCTCCTATAATACAAAAAAGTGGACATAAAAAGACGTCCTAATTTAGAAGTTAGAGAAAGTTAATTATATTAATAGCTCCATGTTATTAAACCCACGCTTAAAATTACAGATAATTTTTTAATATAAAAATATCAATATTTGTTTATATAATTTGGTGTAAGTAATCCATCACATTTCGCCTTTTCAATACCTTCCATTAGGCGAGTACAGCGGGAATATTGTTCATAAAAATCACGTACAAAATGTACTGAAAGGCAAAAACCTCGTTTGGATGAAAAAATTTCATTACACGATCCTAATCCAAAGCTTTTGGACGTGACTTGATGTTTCAAGTGTTGGAAAAGCGATTACTATTTGTTTCTCGAACGCGTTTCGTTTACGAATGAATTTGTATTTTGTATTGGATAGGTTTTAATACTCGAAACAAAAGAATGTCAATAATACACGAGAACATAAGGATTACATCAATACATAGCCTTTGTAAAGCTCCCATCATGTGACTCCCATTATCGTCGCTTGTTACCTGTAACAATTAAAATAACATTGTTATTAACTGATATTCTAGAATCATCCTTACTAATATTAAAAATGTAAATATAAATTTGTTTATTTGCTACGCTTTTATAAATATATCATCGCGAAATTTTGCAACCGTATTGTCGAAGACACATTGAAAAACATAGGGTACATTTAATTTAATCCAGAGATAATGTACTATTCTCGGGGGATAGAAATCTATATTAATACGATGTGAAGTCACGAACAAAAGTTGATATACTTGTGAAGAATATTTTAATACTGCTAGTACTAGCTTTGGCCAGAGGCTTCTTCCGCGTGGAATAGTTACTTTAGGCAAACGCAGCGGAAGCTCCCATAAGGAAAAAGAACCTCGATTTTGAAACATTCTTAATTAGTACTCCGCTCTCGTTGGTCTTAGCGTAATGATATATAGTCTATAACCTTCCTCGGTAAATATTTTTTCATCGGACCACTAGTTCCTTGGATTAACGCATGCAAGCAAACAAAATCTTCATATTTATAATATTATAGATTATACTGCTATTAAAAACAAAAATGATTTGATTTTCTATTTGTAATTTTAAATTTACACAATTTAAAAAATAATTTCACCTACAAAAGGCTACATTACCAGTGAGTAGCAATAGATATATATTACTTTCAGAAGTCTACATTAATAAAGCGAGCGAAGCCAAGTTCAAAAGCTAGTATGTAAGTATAAGTAACCTGCATACATAGTATGATAATGTTCAAAAGAAAAGTGTTTAAAAATGTCATACTGGATCTTTATTTTGATGTTTAGCATATCATCGTTGAGTGTGAATTTTAATTATAAATTCATTATATAACAATGGTATATTTCTATCGACAATGCATTACTGTACCAAGCTCGGGATAAACCGAATACATATCTAAGGTAAAACCGGTACAATATTTAGTTGCCCATTACCGGAAAAACCTGCAGGGTCATTCAAAATAACACGAATGTAATGGAAAATACCCACTGAGTGGTTGGCTTTTACATGACGCAACATGACTATTTTTTATTTATTTGATTAGATAATAACAAACGGAATAAAACAAAGTATAGATTAAATAATTCTAATTATATTTACGTATATACTAAATATCGTCAATTGAATATTTATATGTTAATTTAAGCTTTGTGAGGATAGTAGGTAAAGTTATAGTTCAAACAGAGATATAATGTAGAAATATTAAATTTATTTAAAACATATGTTACAAGTAGGTACATAAAATGAAAGAAGATAAAATATTTCCGTTTTTATGTTCATAGACTATATAATAACAGCAGAGTCAATGCGGAATGAATATAGAGAGTCAGGAGTGGATCAAATGTAATTAATTAAATCAAGCCGTAATAAAATTCACTCCAAGTGAGAGTTTGTTTAAATTATTTATATAAAACCTCTTCGGAGTGTAATCCAAAAAGCGAATGATTTTAATCTGTCAACGTCAAAAACATATTAATCTGTGGTTGGATTGTAGCACAGATTAAAGATTTTCTTTATGGTACTTGTACACCTATACAGTAATTTCTATATTCTTTGACAAAAGATATTCAATATTGTATGAATTTAAAAATTAATGAATTAAGGTCGAATTTAGATCACCGGATAACCGACTGGTTCGAATGGTTCATAATTAATAATATCAATCTAAATTAATGTTTAAAATTCATAATTCAAATTCACACTCGGTCTTAGTTATGTAATTCTTATATTAATTACATTCGAGTATGTACTTAATTAGCTGTATTGCTATTGTTTTATTTTACAGTGAAATATATATTTTTGGTAGGAATTAGTTTCAAGTGATAGATGACCTTACATGGTATAAATATTTATACAGGTTCCATGCTGTTTTATTACTGAAAGTAATTATAAATAGTAGGTAACATTTATTTATATTTTCTTAATATTAAAAGAAAATCTAACTAATTTTTAATTGTATCATAATTTTGTATGTCATTAATGAAATTTGACATTGCATTTCTTTATTGATTTGTTTGTTTATCAAATGTATGTTTTTCCGAAGGGTAGTCCGGTGAAGCTCTGAAGACCTTGCTAGGTCAAAAGCGTAGTCAGTTCGAGAAAAAAAAATGTTTTTCCGAAGGAATTTATAAGTAAACGACTTGTTTTATAAATTCCTTGGTTTTTCCCATTACTATAAATTAATATGTCATTAATTATTTTGATTGATTGCTATATAATTGAATTGTTACTGAAGTATTGTATTTTCAAAATATTAAGACCATGAAACTCAGTCGCCTGCAAGATCTTTAGCTAGACATTTATTAAATATATTGTATTTTTATAAGAATGTTTGACTCAAAATTACTCAGGCAAAAATAATTTTTACAGCTTTCCATAATTTATTTTATATTGAAGTGGAGAATATTAGACAATGTTAGAATTTTTAAAACCTTTCGGGAGTCGCAACGAAACGGTTCTAAATAATTCGAGTCATAATGTATGTAGATAAAACAGTAGTAATACTCAACGCCCTTTTCGTTGAAAACCCTGAGAAATTAAATTAACTCTGAATACGTTAGGTTAGAGAGAACTCAAAGGGGGCTGTGTAAATACTCGTATGTCATTTGGTATACGACTAACATACTGAAAACTGTTTTCATTTGAACATTATCTCGGAAACGAAATAATTCATAAGTTCATAAGCGGTTTAAGTAAAGGTTTTCATTTATATTTATTGTACATCATTATATATATACACTACAAAATATTTCAAATTATGTGATTAGTAAGTACAAAGGGCGGCCTTATTGCTAATAACAATCTCTTCCAGGCAATCTTTGTATGAATGTGTTCCATGGACTGGAATCGGGAGTATTTAAAAAAGGGCTTACAAGTAAACAAAACAAGTAAACAAAACAAGTAAATACCACATAAATTAGCACATACACTGCAACATATATTAAAATACGTTATAAAATAAAAGTAATCTATATTTACTAAAAATATAAAGCTGAAGAGTTTATTTGCTTGAACGCGCTAACCTCCAAAACTACTTGTCTGATTTGAAAAATTCTTTCAGTGTTAGATAGCTCATTTATCGAGGATGACCATAGACTATCATTGCTAAGACCAATAAGAGCGCAGCATCAATGAAGAATGTTTCAAAATCGGGGTTAACGTACGTATTATTTCAAAATATTTATACCTACTAAGTAAACGAAGTCGCGAGCAGAAGCTAGTATGTTGAATATAGACAACTATATATTTATTTATACTTAAAATTGAGGGAAGTTTTGAGAATTGTATTGAATTAAATGCAATGTTTTGAATTATAATGAATATAGATTCTTATTTTTTTTAATAATATTTAGTAGTGAACGTCTCACGAATGTTGAATGCACCATCTGGGCTCACTTTTCTACGGTCACTGTACATAAGAATGCATTTGAGTGCATCGCGCAATGCGATATGCATTACACATGAGAAGCACTAGGAAACGGATGGACGGACAGACAATCCAACATTATATGTAGATAGCTATCAATCAGTTGTCGAGGCGAGGAAATCATTTGATATTATACTACTGGTTTAATAGCACATGCAGTCGACATGAAATAAACAGTCACTCGTATCCTTTTAAGGAACAGTAAAGATTATAAATATAGGAACACATTAATGACAGTTATATCTACCGGTGAAGTAAGACACACCTACTATTTTATATAAAGGATATATAGTCCAATGTTAATGGTAAGTAACAGGACGACCGAGACTAGCTCGGTTCTTTAAAAGACATTTTTAAATTAAAATAAACTGTTAGGTTTGCCTCACAAAATAAACATTTCTTACAAAAGAAAAAAAATATATACACTCTGATTCGAACTGGGATTACATTGTAGGTGGAAGAGCCACGCTGAAGCTATTACTGGTTTCAGCATGAATGGGTGGCTCGTTCGGGGAAGTACCACCCCTCTCGCAGAAAAGCGACGTGAAATAACAGTGCTTGCATAGTTGTGTTTCGTTCGGTCAGTGAGAGCGCCGGAGGCCCACCTCCCTTCCTCTTTCCTTCTTTCCCTTTCCTTCCCCTCTCCACTCTCCCGTATACAGGTTGGCAACGCACTTGCGACTTCCCCGATGTCACTAGTGTCTATCGACCGTGGTGATCATTTAACATCACGTGACTCCACTGCACCGTGACCTCACAAGAGAGGCCGGCACCCTCACATATGACCAACGTAGTATTCAAAAAGTATTAATCTATACTAATATTATAAAGCTAGAGTGTTTGTTTGTTTGGTTGAAAGCGCTAGTCTCAGAAATACTGGTCCGATTTAAAATCCTTTCAGTGTTAGATAGCTCATTTATCAAGAAAGGAATAGGCTATATATCATCACGCAACGAGTAATAGGAGCGGAGCACCGATAAAAAATGTTTCAAAATCGGTTTTTGTTTCCTTTTGAGACCTTTCGCTGCATGTCAGGCTTATTTCAAATTAACTTATTCACGCGGATGAATTCGCGGGAACAACTAGTGTGGAATAATTCGCAAACCCTTACCCTTCGCTGTTTTTAACCTGTATTTTTATAGTAATATCAAATCCCTAAAACATTTTTATTTATTTTCTTGGTTAAGTGTTGCCTAAATACATAATTAAATCAGTTCAATGTGTTTTTTTTTTCTCGAACTGACTACGCTTTGATTTTTCTTAATAAACGTTTGTTTATTAAGAACAAACTCACCTTCGCGTTTATAGGATTGTTTTTATCTATATATTTTTTAAACTTTATTTTTGGCAATCAATCTTTCAGATTATTAATGCCATTGTCGCGTAGTCAATAATATTACAAGCGTCGTGCGATCACTTCAATATTAAGCGTCGTGTGAGTTAATATTCTAACAAGATGGTGGATCCCTTGTTAGAACCTTCCTGGTAGTTTTGTGGCATCTCAGAATTTCTTTATGCACACACTATCAGTTCACTTATGCACAATACTAACTATATTACGTAAAACACTACCAAATTTACAAAATATAGAATCAAATAACATAAAATTATGAATAAAAAATAAAACACACTACATGACAGACTAAAATCCCGCCAAAAACTCCCTTATCTATATTTAGCTAACACGTAAACGATTTTACCATTTGATAGCAAAACATTTTATTAGCGACAATAAGATACAATGTTTTATTATATTCTTATCTAAGTAATAAACAATGTTAAATATTGTACGGGGTACAATAAATATGAAACGTATTTATTAGCTTAGAGAAACAAAAAAAAACACAAAAAACACGTTTTCTAACAGTAAAATGTGAAAATTTTTATTACTACATAAATAAACAATTTTATATACATATGTGATGAGTATTTTATAACGCACTCAGTAAGTCGCTTAAATATCACTTAGTAAATTAACATTAATAAAAAATGTAGATATGATCATTTATTGCTAGAAATGTAATAATTTTAATATACATTTACTTTTTCGAAATAATCATTGAAATTATTCATTTTGAAACCTTAGAAAGTTATTAAAGATAAAAAGAAATATGAACAACGTTAGAAAAAAAAAGTATTTTTTTTTTCGTAAATACAAAGTTGTTATTTATAATAGAAAAGAAAATTGTATTTATTTACCTTTCAAAAAATGAAGAGATAATTTGCTACGCGCTCGAGGTCGCATTGTAATCCGGTGAATAATAGGTGGATGTTACGAAATATTCGACCGTACTACGTTATTAATAACGTGTATATAATATGAGATGTAACGATGAAATAATAGGTTTTCATGGTAGTAAAGCAACTATGTAACGAGTTACAACAGCGCTTTCCTTCCGAGCCAATCACAGAAAACCGCAATAAACCGTGTTCGGCTCACATTCACATCTGGCCATTAAGTCTCGTTCCACTTTAGACGTAATGACGCCAGACACCGATTACTGGAAATTAGTCAACCGATAGAAAAGTCTGCGGCACGTGCTTGGGAAAACGGTATAAGTCTTAAGGTATTAGCTTTCGTTTTTATTGATGAGATCATTGACACAGGTTGATACGTTTGATACATTAGATATCCGAGAGGATGACAGCGCAAATATTGCACGTTGGATTAAGTTATTAATAAGGTTAATGCCATAACCCGTTTTGTACTGGTTCAACAAAGGTAATGTACTCTTGATATATACAATAGAACTCAGAACATTAGGAATAGCATTGCGATGAACTGTGAGCACAGTTGTTATACAATTTCTTATTTTCAATTATACCTTTTTGAGTTACTTAAGAAATCTCAGGGTTCATGCATTATCTATTATTGTTTGCTTTTACATTATATTCTAGAGATAAAAAAGCCTCCATGCAAGTTTAAGTTGGTGGCAAAATTAGTGGACAATTATACAATAAATAATCTTTTCATGGTTTAAATTATTACACGTTGAAATTTAGAAAATTGCTGATGTTTATGCAGAGTCGTAGCTAAAGCATTATTAGACGTATCAGGGACTCGGGATTCTTGAACAATGAGAGCCCTAACATATGCCAACCGATATACATAACTTCAAATTGTTCCTAAGTAATAGTAACTCATAGATCACAGGTCGGAGATAGAACGATGTAATTTAGTAGTAAAAAGACTTCCCCAAAGCATTACATTTAAGGCTCCATTAAAACTAGCTACGTTACTGTGTTTATACTTGTATCTATGTTCAGTTAGATCGCATTAATCAAATTGCTGTCTTTACCACTGGGAATAATTTAAGTAATTGAGTTTCCCAGGCCCCGAAACTAATGGCCTAATATTATAGCTGCCGTTCATGGTGCCTCAAATGCAAGACAAAAGCGTCACAAGTACTCTGTTCATACACAATTTGAATTACAATGAACACGTGTAACCGTGTAACGGGACTGAATGATACATTATTGATACAATGACTGACTGTTTGAGGTCTTTTATGGAATATTTTATTGGTACAATGTCTCTTGCGGTAGATGAATGGAATTGTCATATAGTGACAAAAGTAATGACATCATTGTCTACTGTTTTAACTACTGTATCTGTATGCTAATCTTAAAATAAATCTTTGGATTGTAAGCCTTAAGAGTTAATATATTATAATTAATATGAAGGTAACCTAGTAAATGAGTAAGAGCGTACCCTATATAATGAATATTCATTAATCTTTTATATATCTTTTATATTATAATCTATTATTTATTTTTAATAGTGTATTCAGTTCGAAAAAAAAATTAATCTTTTATTTTAAAGATTTACGAATATCTTCAAGCTTAAAGAGCATTGTCCCAAATTACAAAGCAGGGGCATTAAAGATCTCCTCAAAATCTTTTTATTATATTTTGTCCAAAGCCATCGACTTGGTTAAGCAATTAATTCAATGTCAACCTTTGATATCTTCTTCATTTGATGAGTTAGGATCAGTTCAATCCACAAACGGTAGAGTATGGTAAGAGGTAAAAAATGGGGACAGATGTATCTAAAACAAAATGTTTTTAATTTCAATAAATAAAAACTCTTGTTACAACAGGAGTTCATGGATTTCTAATGGTTTCTTCATAGCACGAGCAACTAAAAACAGCAAATATTTACTTAAATCAACTGACAAAAACAGTTACAAAACACGTTACCCTTAAGTGTCAGTAAAGCGTGTAATTACAAACCAGCCGACCGCGAACGATCACGAACAATAGTGGAGGACGGTAATCGTTGCAGAACTACTGTGGGCACCCGGCCTTACATTCATTGTCCCAGAAAGGTGAAAATACTGTAACGACATACGTAATCATACCATAAACTTATAATTTGCCGCTAAAAAGAGTGTAACAAACGTATAAACTTTATATTATTTGGAAATAAATACATTAGTACACCACACATGACTACTAAGTATAATTTTTTAAAGATTTAAAAATGCATATATTCGGTCCAAGAACTCTTAGAATACTAGTATATATGTCAATATTTATGGTAAGGTAGGAAACGTAAAACTGGCATACACAACAAAAGTTACTTTTTCAAAGTTGGATGCGTTGTTGGTCAGACTTCACAATACTGATGGAAGATGGAAGGCTATGGATGATTTTATTTTGTTATTCTTGTATATAAAATAACTGACTGACGTATTTATCAACCAACTTACAGCCCAAACTACTGGGATTAGGGCCATAAAAATTTGTCATGTGTTCTTTTTACACTATAAAAGAACATTATTTTTTTGGGAATCGAACCTTATGTGCTTAGAAAAGGGTACGAAAGACTCTAAAAAATCCGTATATTTGCGTGAGTCAATCAGTCAATTATTATATATATATATAAAGAGACGAAGATAGTCACTTCATAGAAAACGTGTGGGAACCGGTGGGAAGTATTTAGTGAAGTATTCAAGAGGCTTGTAATCTACCTTACGTTAGGTGACCAGTGCTAAATCAGGCATTCTTACTTATGCTGCCCCGCGGAGTGGAGATCTAAGAAGATTCCCTAGCGAGATAAACGGCAATTACTTCTGCTTATATCTACTCATAACCAACACCAGAAAGAACTAAGATCCCTGGAGTTTAGGTTACTACGCCGGAGGACTAGGAACGTTTTGTGCTCTGGTGAATGTTACTAGGCAAATTCTTCGGAAATTTTCGTAAATCATCCTTCGATCTTTTGGGCTTGATATGTAATGATTAACCTTAAGGCATTCAACAGCCTATGTTATAGATTAATATAGTTTATGGGGGCGATATTTTATAGGGGTTATGATAGTTAATTATGACATCTTTGAAGGAGAAAAAGAGATACTGGATACATAGTGTATACTTACCAAAACTCAACTAAAACTATACAATCTTATTTTCTAAATAATTATTCTTGTTATTCTAATAGCTACAAAGGAAATAAACACTAGCTTAATTTAACTTGAAGCTTAACAAGAAGTGATTAAAGTAATTACTTTAATAGACAGATTTCTATTAATCAATTGTATATATATTCCAATCATGGTTATTGCTTTTCTACTGCTACCAATAACCTCATAGATTTTATAAAGTAAACATTATTTAATTACTATTTAATGGTTAACGCTACATTATTCTCATAAGACGGGACTTAGAAATTATAGATGGTAAATGAGTTAACATTCCACTGTCGACAATTCCGTGTGCCGCTGTATGATAAATACCTTAGGGAGATTTAGTATTTTGCGAATTAATGTCAACATGGGATCAAATACAAACTGGTTACATAGTTGAATATTATGATTTGTTTGTATCATTTAGATGTAAAGCTGTCATAAATCAGATTGATAGCACGAAAAAGTTTTAAAGAAGTTTCTTGTATAAGTAGATAGGCCCTAAATTAGGATTTCTCTGTGTAATCTATTGGACACACGGTTAATAGACATATAAATTGTGTTTGAAGTTTACTTCCTTATGGCTCGTTATACGAAATCGTAGAGGGTGAATTTTCAGTTTAAAATGTAAGGTGTGCGCTTTGATGTAACACGTTAATTGAAAATAGAGTATTGTACCAGAATTTGTGGCAGTTCGGAAGCTGTTGTTTGCGTACCGTTATGCTTTATGTGGAATCGCTTCTCCCAATCAGTCACTTAGAAGTATTTATGTTGGGAGGTTGTCGCTTACGAGAGACGACCAAATCAAGTTTCTTTCCGGTTCTTCTTGATGACTTGGTTACTTTCCGAACCGGTGGTGGTTTTACCATAAGCGCCTTCTCAGGGCCTTTTGATACCAAAACCAGCTTGACATGGCGCTGAAGCTCACAGTCCGGCTAATCTGTAATATCCTTGAGTTCCCTACCTGACCTTATCGTTATAGATATTTTAATTGGGAATGTGATTTTGTTTGTTATGCTACTATAAATTGAATACTTAACCAATACTAGTGATATTTTGCATACATACTGTTAGGGTTACAGAAAAGTATATAGGGTAAACTCTCGTCTAGGAAAGAAATAGTATTCCTGAGGATACTTCAAATATATATTAATATAGTGAATTTGCAAGCGATAGTTCTTTTTTCTAGAATTCTTATGTAATGGTAAATAAAAAAAAACAGAACAGTAGTAGGCGTTTGAAATATTTGAAAATCAATCGAAGTAGTCTACTGTGGGATGACAATTATATCAGACTCAATTACGATCACCATACACTTGGTATAATATCCGCCACATTGGCATACTTATGAGTGTCACGTTATAAACCAGTGTATATTTAATAAAATAGAGCCACACTGAAGCTATTACTGGTTTCAGCATGAACTGGTCGGCTCACCCGGGGTAGTACCACCCTCTCACAGAAAACCGACGTGAAGTAACAGTGCTTCCATTATTGCGTTTCGTTCGGTCAGTGAGAGCGCTGGAAGCTCACCTCTCGCCTCTCTCTCCCTTCCCCCAATCACAGACTGTCAACGCACTTGCAAAAGTGTTGCTAGTCTCTATGGACGGCGGTGATCACTTAACATCAGGAGACCCGCTTGTTCGTGTACCTGCTATGATATAAAAAACCGAACCAGCTGGTAGGAATCTGTAGTCACCTGGGTCACGACAGCCATACACTTGGTGATGAGCTAGTCATAGTGACTCGCTTTTAGGTTATCGCATTTCACAATCAAACAGGGTTTATCCAGCTGTTGGAAAATTTGTACGCTGGAATAATAGTGGCAACTACAACTAAAAATAAGAAAGTATATATAAGAAGAAACTATTATAGGCTTAATTGATTATTCAGAACGATCTGTTGAAGTAATGCGATAGATTATTTAAAACGTTAAATAATGTATTGTGCGTAGACTGATATCTGAAACTTTTCTCTGGTATAAGCATTAAGCTATAAGCGTTTTATATAACAATTAAAAATATTCTGTTTTATCAACCACCAAAATTTTTGAGATTAATTAATTAGAAATTAGCAGATTCGAATGTGTTATATAATAATCGAATAACTAATCAATGCTAAAAATACAAACGCGAAGTAACTGTATATTTATTTGTTACCATTTAGCCTCTTAACCTATAGCAGTGACATTTGTTGTAGTGATAGCCTATCTAAGAAGAAAATTGGTTAATTTTTATAATAAATATTTCTGAACAAAGATTAAAAGTGGTTGTGATAAATGAAGCCGAAAAAAAATGCTTTCGTTTGTTTAAAAGAGTTGTTCATATGAAAATAATACAATGAGGTGATTGGAGGCAAAAGCATTACTTATATAATACAATAAAAAAACCCGTATACAAAATATCAGGAAATATTGTTATACATGTGATTTGTAAATATTAAATATATATACAGAGAAATTTAAATAGGAATTTTGGTCAGGAAAATTAATCGTGGACGTAAATAAAACATAATCTCTCGATACAATAGTAAAGCCCCACATTGTAATTCTGGAGGTGATAAAGCACTTTTAACATTTCCCAAAAATCCTATATTTTTAAAACAAATAAAAAATATAATACGGTTACGACCTATATAATATATTACACAAAATGCATTCCTTATTATAGAAGATTGGTGAGCTAGTTGGACATATCTAGAATTAGCTATAAACATCGTGTATAAGCATGTATAAGAGACCTTCACGCATCGAGGTGGTATTCTGAATATATAAAAATTGTTGAAACTGCCTCCTGTAAATATGATCTGTTAGTCAGAAATTAATTTAGTTTTTCGTTCTACAAATTTCAACCCTATGTTTTTAATGTTTATATAAGCGAGCATCACTCTGATGTATGATCGTACTGCCTTGGACATCAAATAAATATGAAAAGCGGCAACCAAATATGTAAGACAACTACAATTGCAAATCATATACAACTGTTATAATGAGTTTGGTTTCAATTTTATATTTGTTTACATACGAATATTTGAACCTGTACAATTTATTACTTGGTTATAAAGATATGATAGATTTTTTTTAATTAGTCTCCTAATTATGAGAAAGTAACCGCTACCGCTTACATTCTATACCACGCGTCAACATAATGGTATTTTGATTGATTCATATTACACGTATAAGAAAATCGGATATGTTAATGAACCCGATATTATGGTATTTTCTAAATATTTACTAAACGGGTAGTATTGGTTTTATCAACATAATTAATTTATTTTTAATACATCAATAATAAATTAATTTATCTACTGAAATACGATAGAAAAATATAGATATTGTAATTGTTAAGCAAGATATACATGTTTATAATAAACTAACTATTCGCTCCGACAATGCACGGGTGTATTTACGAAATATTTAGGCAAAATCTTCGCTTTACTATACGATCATGTAATCAAATAAAAATTGAATATCAATCTGTCAATTCCCTTAATATTTTTGAAGATCTTGCTTACTGTCTCCCTTTTTTAACTCAAATTTTTCACTTCTTCATATAATATGATTAGATATAAATACGTTTATATACGTTTCCTACAAACCTTCTCCTTTTAATTAGAAACACAACAAAAGAATGAACCAAGTAAATGCAACCATTCTGATGGGCTTATATACCAGGCGAAAGGTTAGACACTCGCAGTATTCTGTGATATTACACTTCATGGTCATATTTAACATATAAAATAATACTATTAAAACAAATACTAACAAATAACTAAGAGAACATAAGTTAAAATTTGTTCTAAGACTTTTCAAAATATAACTAGAAAAGCGTAAATAAAATAATAAATCTAAGCGCAATGACCGGTTCCGAAAGCTACAATAGGCGACCCGGAATTAATAACTTTCGATAGTAAAACGGATTTTTTTTTCGAAATGTCTACGCTATTGACCCAGTAAAGTCTTAACAGCTTCACCGGACTACAAACAATAAACCCATTTGTTTTATTCCTGACGTTCCCACGTTTCCTTTCAAATGAAAGTGAAATCACCCGACGATCACTGACACTGCTTCAAAGTAGACGCATAGGAGATAGTGTATATTTTTTGTATTTTTCTAGATAATTAGGTCAAATATTAAGCACCAATTTTTTCATTGATTTAGAACGAGAATCAATTGCAGAGTGTCCTCCATAAATATTGCAACTGTCTAAACAGTCGTATATACGGTAATAATTTTTACTTATATTGAAATTGATTAGGATAGTTCGGTTTTGGTTTTTCAGTTCTGAACTGGTTTAGACAGGGTTCAGAGACGAAATAAACGTTTGAACTCGTGAGACACATGTCCGTCCACGTGTGTGTTTCACGAGTTCTCATATATGTATGAATAGCTAGCTTAGGTTAGCTTAGACAGATTCGCAGTGTTGCATTCAAGGCAACAACAGCCTTAGAAAAGTTCGGCCACTTTGGCATTCTTGAGAATAGTTCGGTGAAGCTGTAAATACCTTTCCAGGTCAACAGCGTTTCCGTTTCGAAAAAAAAAGCATTCTTGAGCTTGTTGCTAAGCGGCGAAGAGCATTAAGCGCTCCGGTGAAACTGTTCAAAAAAATGTCCGGTTTTGTAAAACGTAGAATCAAATTATTAAAATTGGTCTGTATCCTTTTGTTTAATATTAATTAAGGTCTTTATTATCAAGCCCTTTGAGCTTGACATACTATTTTTTCTGATATTCATAAATTATTTACAAGCTGGTGGTTCCCTTATGTCATAAGACTTCTCTAATTCTTCATTAGTGCAAAATAATCAAACGATATCATTGAAATTGCGTTCAATATTTACATAATACAAGGTTAAATAACGTAAGTTTATGAATTAATATAAAAACTATCAAAGCACCGATCAAAATGTAACCCAAAACTCTGTTCTGTCTGTCCTCTTGTGATTTTGTCAGAGTAATGTAATAAATACGTTTTTGTTATTGAAATGTTCTACTTGGCTTGAATTTAAATCTTTCTAGAGTTCGATTACATTACTCCATCTTTTTGATAACGTTTAACATTGACCCACAAATGAATTTCTAGTGACAAAATAAACAATTGTTGTTATACATACGATTTTCAATGTCACTGATTGTATTGATATATTGTTAATATATTGAATCTTGATCCAGTAGACATTTCCTGTACTATATAGGTTTTAGCATTTGACCATGTTCTCATATGATGTTAAATGATAATGTAGTATAAGACGCGCTAAGCTTATAGAGGGCTATATCTCAAGTGCAGTTGCTAGAACACATCAACAAATAGATGCCTGGTAAACGGATTTTCAATCTAAGGGTGTTTAGTCGCCAGGCGGACTTAGAAACAATCCTACCACCACGCTATGATGTCGTCACGATGTTTTCCTTCACGGAAAGCTCCAAATCAGTTGCTATAAGATTCGAAACTACATCCATCGACGCGATGACTCAATACCCTATCAACTTAGCCATAAGGGAAAGCTGTTGTAGGTGGTAGAACCACGCTGAAGCTATTCTTGGTTTCAGCATGAATGGGTCGGCTCGTCCGGGGTAGTACCACCCTCTCACAGAAAACCGACGTGAAGTAACAGTGCGTGCATTGTTGCGTTTCGTTCAGTCAGTGAAAGCGCCGGAGACCCATCTCTCCGCCCCTCTTCTCTCCTCTCCCTTACCCTTTCCTTTTCTGTTCATTCCCCCAACACAGGCTAGCAACGCACTAGCGACTCCTCTGGGGTTGCTAGTGTCTATGGACAGTGGTGATCGCTTAACAAAAGGTGACCCGTATGATCGTTTGCTTCCTATATGATATAAAAAAAAGTTTTTGTAACTATAACTAATCTCAAATCCCAATATTTGTTACAGCAAAAAACGGACTTGTGAAATTAAGTAGCATTTATTTTAAAAAGTTTTAAGTTAAAATTTGTATTGTTTATAACATTTGTTCAACTTAATTAAACTAAGATAAGCTGATACAATTTTTTAAACTGAGCAGAGTACGTTTAAAAGAAGTTAGAATTAAGAATTTACTTGTGCCTAGATGAATACCTAATCAGGATTCACTGTAATTACTATCGGATATCTGTTATAAAAACAACTTTCTATTTACACAACTGCCAGAATCGATATCCTAAATGATCCGATAAGCAATAACAATCATGAAAAACATCCAGCTAAATAATTGTCCTACCCACGCGCGCCAATCGCAGGATTACGCTTTCGCATTGTCTAAAATCATTTGCGTGTAGGATGAGTCGATCGTTTAGCAATAAGCCAGTAACGATTCTCCTAACAATAGATCATAGAAGCCTATTGGAAAGAAATGTTCTGATTCATCAAAGAAAATTAAAAGTTATTGCGTCAGAGTAATGAATCAGTCACCCTTTGATGTTTTAGATGTTAGCGATCCAGTCTGACTCAAACACCAGGCTTTCTACAAGTGCTTGTCTGGTTTTAGCACGTTTGTTTCTAAATTCGTTTGTAACTACTTCAAGAACATTAAACATTGAAGACGAGTTTAGAAGACCAACCCAACCTCTGCCGAAATTGGCTCACATCTATACTAATATTTTAAAACTGGAGGATTTGAATGCGCTAATCTCAGGAACTACTATTCCGATTTTAAAAAATCTTTCAGTATTAGATAGCTAATTCATCTAGGAAGCGTATAGGCTATATATCATCACGCTTAGAACTATAGGACCGGAACATCAGTCAAGAATGTTTGAAAATGGTTATTTTTTTAGCTTTAGCCTAAAGTAACTATTCCACCCGGATGAAGTCGCGGGCAGAATCTAGTTAGAGGTAAAGTTGATGGAAAACTTTCGTTTAAATCTTTAATTTAATTTATTTACTGATCATAAGGCCATTGTCTGAAATTCCAGAACATTCCATACGCTATAGGAGATTATAATAGTATAGAGATTAATGTTTAATTCATAACTCCACCGGAACATTTAGCTTGACATTACACAAATAGAAATAAATATTTACAAAGGACCGTATAAATACGAACGCATAAATCATTCATAAAAAGAGACCCACATACCACTTTTACTTTCCACAAGCAAAGGAGCCATTTGGTTTCAATATACACAGCTTTCAATTGGAGTAGACGCCGTAAATTTTATTATAGGTCGTAATTCGTTTTATCTATGCCAAGTTGTATAGATTAAGATCTTTGGAATGTTAAACTTTTATTTCTTTTAACATTTATTAAAGATAAAATGCTGTCTGTATCTTTGTCTTGAAATGGATATAAGACAATTAATTCGATTCGCTTGGTGTTAAGTTGAGCTTTCTTGCAGTTCTAATTAGAATGTTTTAATTTGATTAAATTAGCATTTATCACTTAGATATTCTTTGAAGACGTCGGTGTTTGTATTCATATCTTAAAACTTGAGATTTGTACCGTTTTATTAGGATTTGGTTTTACATATCTATGTCGCTATAAACAAATAATAAACAGGAACTTTTTTTAGATTCTATATACATTATAAAGAGGTAAAGTTTTTGAGTTTGTGACCTTGTAGGAGGTAATCTCAGGAACAACTGGTTCGATTTGAAAAATTCTTTGTGTTATATGGCTCATTTATTGGGGAAGCTATATAGCAAAGGCAAATAGAAGCGGAGCACGAATGAAGAATGTTTCAAAATCAGGGATTTTCCTCTTGAGAGCTTCCGCTGCGGGTTAACGTTAGCCCAAATTAATTATTCCACGCGGACGAAGTCGCGGACAGAGTGGTATAAATTTGTATATTCGAGTGATTTTCAGTGTCCTACGGTTGTTGGAGCTATTAATTTTTCAATATTTCCGTCATCAACGGGTGTTTGGTAACCAATATTATGTCACCGGTAAGTCCACTCAGCACTGATATCTGTGATAGGTCGATTGTTTGCTAACATCGGTCGTCTTGTTCACTGGATTTTAAACCTGATATGAAGATTATGCAAATAGATTATAGAATCGAAAGAAATAAATAGCGCAATAAAATGGTCATAGATGGCTGAGTTTTACGATCGATAACAACGAAGCTTAATGCAAGCGAAAGTTCTTCAAGATGTAGTATTTTATTGTAGCTAAATATAGATTATAATAATTGGTAATCGTCTATTTTATTACACTACTAACCTCTGCCCGCGACTTCGTTCGCGTGGAATAGATACTTTGGGCTAACACTATCATGAAGCGGAAGCTCCCGAGAGGAAAAAAGCCTGATCTTTAAACATCCTTCACTGGTGCTCCGCTTCTATTGGTTAGCGTGATGATATATAACCTATAACCATCCTCGATAAATGAGCTATATAACATTGAAAGAATTTTCCAAATCGGACCAGTAGTTTTTGAGATTACCCCCTACAACCTCACAACGTCAAACACTTACAAACTTTACCTCTTTATAATATTAGTATGGATATAGATTTTAACCACCATTTTATTTGACGTTAAATAACCATGTTGTCTACGATAGTAATGAATTAAGCTCGGATAAAGTGGCTCACAAATGCAATTGCCAAAATACATCAAAGGATAGTTAGCAAAAGATTTTCAATCTATAGGTGATAGACACGATGCGACGAACTACAAAAAACCTACCACTGTGGTGATATGCTTTCATAACGTTTATGTTTTTAATTAGAAACTCTAGTTGATTGCAACGTTCGAACCTGCATCAATACTTTTTTTATATCATAGAAGGTAAAGAAACAGGTGGGTCACCTGATGTTAAGTAATCACTACCATCCATAGACACTTGCAACACCAGGGGAGTCACAAGTGCGTTGCCAGTCTGTGTCGGGGAATGGAGAGGAGGAAGAGAAGAGGGGGAAGGTGAGGAGAGGTGGGCATCCAACGTTCTCACTAACCAAACTAAACGCAACAATGCAAGCATTGTTACTTCACGTCGGTTTTCTGTGAGAAGGTGGTACTACCTCGGGCGAGCCGACCCATTCATACTAAAGTTAGTAATAGCTTCAGCGTGGCTCTGCCACCTACGATAATATATTAAGTAACCGAAGACTTAGGCATGCATGTTGGTAAGGCTTTTCAAGGTCCGTCCTGTGTGTTCCAGAAGCTGTATTTAAGAGCCACACTCAGTAGGCTAAGCGTATTTGCTTATCCTCTTGCACTACGTCCTTATTTAAGTCCAATTTATCAGGGGAGTTTATGATCAAACACTAATCCTTTAAAGTAGGAAATATAAACATATAAAACCTCTTTCGATGTAATTCAAGAAAGAAGTCTAGAACTAATTTCCAATTAATATGAAACAGCTTTTCAACATTCGCTTATAAATATTAATTTATCTAAGCTGGAATTTTACAGGCTATCCGGCTATTAATTAAACGTATCGTGCAAAACCTTCGTGCTTCGGTAAGTTCATACTAATAGCTTGATTAAGCATTTGCTGTTATTTTTTTACATGTTAACGTTTTGGCGTTCTTTAGCGATTCAAATAGTTTTCTTTTTTATGGAGGTATTGTTAATACTCCTATTATATATTTATTATCTAAGAATACATACTCTTTCATAACTTTTTAAAAACTTTACCTTTTTTGTAGCAAAAACAAAAGTTGTGTAGTGATATTTATTTTTGTGTTGACTTTATCTAAGTGTAATAAATGAATATTTTTTTTTAGTTACAATTCATATTATAGTTTTTACTAGCTTTTGCCCGCGAATTAGTCCGCGAGGAATAGTAACTTTAGTTTAACGCTAACACGAAGCGGATGCTCTCAAAAATAAACCGATTTTGAAACATTCTTCATTATTGTTCCACTCCTTTTTTTTTATTGAAGCACGACAAAGTGACTGCACTATGCCTGATGTTAAGCATAGTACAATCCAAATACATCGACAACCACCGAGAGACAGATTATCCATCGCCGGTCGTCGCTGTCATGCCGGCCATAATGACGAATGTCACCAGGTACTGGATATGCACAGGCTGATCCGAAACGCGACGCGCAGAAGCGAGTCACTATGACGGGCTTTTTCGCCATATACATGGTGGTTGCGACCCAGTCGGGCTGTATAACCCTACCACCCCGCTATCGCCATTGCCTCGTTCGTTGATCAGCAGGGTGCACCACGTGCAGGTGAGGTTGGCTTCGGTGTCTCAAATCTTAAGATGTTACTCGACAACCCTTACACCCCAAAACTCCTATTGGTCTATTGGTCTTAGCATGATGAAAAATGGATTTCAGTCCAAAAATAAGACCAGTTGTTCCTGAGATTAGCGCGTTCAAATTAACAAACCCTTCTATGATTGATAATATTTAGTTTGGATTATTTTAATGTCGAAAAATAGTAATATTTTTCAAGTGTTCGTATATATGTATTTTTTTTAATTAATCTGTAGCTGAAATTGATTGATAGATACAACATATGAGATGTTGTTAGGTTTGTCTTAATTATAACATATCGAAATAGGTGTATGCAATAAATTTATTCTATTAATAAGTCTATTAGTTTAATAAATAACTATTCTATATATATTGGACTATTTGAAATAGTATGTAAGACGCTAGAAATATTGTATATTTTTGGTGGAATACCCAATTAAATAAAATATTGTGGTCTGAAGGAAAACAACTTCCCTAAAGCAACCTATTGGTAATTCGAATAGGGTCACAAGATAGATAGTTTCAACACTTATACATGACTATAGGTTGAAAGAATTTATTTTTAAAACATAAATTAAATTGAAAACAGTCCTACAGAACCCACAAACGTTACGGTCATTTCAAATAAGATCCGGTACACGTCGATGGTTGGTTATCTGCTGTACAATTTCGCCGGCACGGTTGAGTCTCACGTTTCGCCTCATAATGTTACCGTGGTGTGTACAATAATTATTTCACCATTTTATCTCGAACGTCTATTATTTTATTTATAGTTAGCCACAATATGGACCCACTGTGCGGAACGGTTGGAGGGCTCCCGTTTAGTGTTGTTCCCTCACATGTCGATGTATTAAGTTAATTATCTTATTAGTATATTGGTCTATATTTTAGTAGTCCGGTGAAGCTGTTAAGACCTTGCTAGGTCAGTAGCGTAGTTAGGTCGAGAATTTTTTTTTATCAATTATTAAAGTCATTTTTATTCTCATTATTGTAAGGTGGTAAAGCCACGCTGAAATTATTACTGGTTTCAGCATGAATGGGTCGGCCCGTCCGGGGTAGTACCACCGTCACACAAAAAATTGACGTGAAGTAATAGTGCTTGCATTGTTGCGTTTCGTTCAGTCAGTGAGAACGCCGGAGACCCACTTCCCCTCTCCCTCTCTTACCTCTCCTTCCCTCCTTTCCCAGCATAAGCTGGCAACCCACATGCGACCATTCGGGTGTTGCTAGTGTCTATGGACGGTGATGATATTAAACAAAAACATCAAAATAATGTTGTTATCTTTTACAAAAGTTTAACAGTGCATAGTATAGGAAATAGATAAGTATATACGACTAAAACATAAGATTGTTTTGATCTAATCATCGAGATTTCTTAGTTCGAAAATACAGTTTATGTCCATGTCTTTATGAAATCGTATTAAGTTATTATTTATGAAATATATATCATGATAAAACAATGAAATAATCATAAATATAATAATTAAGTCATAGCTTTGTGGTAATTTAAGACGATTCTTTAATTCTTTAGTCGAAAAATATACATAAATTAATTTATGATTTCTATGGAAGAATTATTTATTGTTAATTTAATGAGTTTTACCATCAACAAGGTTACTTCTCCCGGTACAAAATGAGGAAAATTATGACGAAAAACACTTCATATTTTCAAGAGATATAAGATATAAGATATAAGATATAAGTATAATTATAAAGAATCTATTATAAACATTAAAGATTATGAGAATGGTTTGATGAGATGTTTCTTACTCCTTCACGCAAAATATATAGAGCGGATTTTAATGAAACTTATGGTAAACCTTTAACACCAACATAGTTTATACATGTAAGTAGTATACAGACTATAATTTATAAAGATATTTATTAAAATGAATGAAATATTAAATAAGTGTCAAGTAAATTATTAAAAAATCATTTAATTTAACAGGCAGTAAGTAAAATCGCATAATTCGTAATGTACTAATAAATATTAGCATTTTTTATAATACTAATTGTGAATAATGCTAGAGCTCTACAACTTGACATATAATGACATGTTTATGTTATGTATAATGAAAAGATAAACCAGATCGAATACTTGCCGGTTCTTCTCGATGACTGGGTTGTTTTTCGAATCGGTGGTAGTTTTGACACAGTACACATAACACTTTTTTTGTTTTCTGAACTGACTACGCTATTGACCTAGCAAGGTCTTAACAGTTTCACTGAACTACTAAGGCGAGCGCTTAAGGCACTCAGCCGATTTTATTTGGGCAACTAGCTCAAGGATGCACGGCACACCTCGGCTTGGCTGTTGCCTGTTATATGCAAACTCGCGACCTATCTTAGCTAACTTAGCTAACTATTCATATATGTTTGAGTTGTTGAGACGCAAATGTGTACCAAGCATACACGCCTCAATAACTCCTCCATATATTTTTTATCGGAAAATTAGAGTTTTTCCAGTTCGATAAGGGAAAAAAATAAAACCCTTCCAGTTCCATGTGTAAGCGTGTAGGCGTGCACGTGTATGGGAGTGATCGTGTAGTGTTGTAGCAGTGATGTAAATTATTGTGTCATTGTATCGCGCAAGTAACGCACTCAAGGGCTCCCTGCCGAGGGATCAAACCTAGACTTGAGCCGCTGACGAGGGGTGCCTAATCTGGTGTGCGGGAGCGAAATTTACCCCCAGATTATGGCGGCGTGATCTGTGGTTACGCGGGCGTGGGCGTAAACACGCTCTGTTTGGAGAGACAGGCTGGTACTGATCGTTCACTGCCCTTATTTCATCAGGAGGGTCGATTAAAATATGTCGCGGACGTCTATAATAATGCGCAGCGTTCGGTACGGGTTCGTATTGTACGGTGGATACCACTAACGGACTGGGATGTTTCGCGGCTTTTTCAAAATAACTAGTCGTAAGTGATTTTACGTACGCCCAGATAGAAGGGATCTCTAGGTCTCTGTGGAGATCGACTATCCGGATGTACCACGGGGCACCGGTCACTTTACGTAAAACACGATTTTGGAGAACCTGTAGCTTATGAAAGTTATCTTTGGACATATGCACAAAAACGGGGCAGCTATATGTCATCACGGGATGGATACACGTCTTATACAAAGTCAGCTTGTGTCTAAGGGACATCTTACTCTTATGACAAAGCAACTGATGGAGGCGACCCAAGACCATAGCGGCTTTGTTTCGCACTCTGTCTATATGTGAATTAAACTTTAAATATCTATCTAATGTAACACCCAGATATTTGACCTCTTCGACCCAAGGGATATCGATTCCGTATAGCCTGATGGGCTCAAAGTTATTTGCGCGTTTTGTGGGATCGAAGAGTATTGCGGCACTCTTATCGGGATTAACTTCTATGCGCCATCAACGAAACTATTCTTTGCCGGGCTTGTGTATGCCTATCACTACGGCTTTCTTCCACACGGCTGGAAATGGGACTGGCCCTGGGACATGGCCGCATTGGGATGCAGACCAATAAAGCTATAATGCGATCAGGAAGGAGTCTCAGTACTTCGTTCCTGATCCCATCGGGACCTGGGGACTTCCTAAGGTTTAAACGCTTGATGGCATCCGATACTTCATCAAAAGTGATAGGAGTTAGCGTATCCGCCGGCGGGGACGCGAGCGCGCGCTCTACCGAGGTCTCTATCGATGCAATATGTGTAGGGTCAGTGTTTACTGTGTTCGGTGAACATTGTTCCTCTAAACTCGCGGCGAGACACTCCGCCTTGTCTGTACTATCGAACGCGGGAGGCAGCCCGGGGCCTCTATCGAGAGGGGGCATCCGAATAGTCTCGTGTGACTTAAATGTTCGCGCGAATTTTCAGAACGCCAGGTGGGATGGCCGGATGTCCTCCAGAAGACTGTCCCACCTGTCGGCCTGGATCTGAGAGATTCGATTTTTAACTAACTTTCGTAGTGAGCGTAAACGATCGCGATTCTCTGCGAACGGGTAAGTGTCGTAAGCTCGGGTCGCGACGTTCTTTTCCGTTACACATAATAAAGTCTGGAAACTCGCTATAAACGCTCGCACCGGCACACTCACACAAACATGCGCATCGACACGACCCCTAAGCGGGTTTCGAGGTGCTGTCCATAGAATTCCTTTCAAAACCTCTCGTCGATGCGCGTGTATGTGTGAGTGTGCCGTTTTCGAGCGTTTGTTCGTAGTTTTCGTTCTGTGTCCCATATTTATACTGCGGTTTTGACGTTCATAAGTGTCTTTTCAGGACCTAAATTGAATAAACAGTATTTTAATTTTGACATTGAAATTTCGAATTCAAGCTTCCTTTAAAGAGATGAGAAAATGTAACAATGTCTAATCCTTTCGCTTCTTCCTAACTACCTATCTTTTAAATAAAAAAATTAATGTATGCATTATAAATACATTTGTAGCACATCACGTTAATTGTTTTTATCGATAGAATCAAAACCCTAATAAGTATGCGGGCTCGCGTGTAACTTGTCTATTTTTATCCGCGCTCCCCCGCGCATTCGACCACAAATCACTAGGTATAAGTTTTGATAGAATATTAAAACGTTTGTTCTTATTTTCTATACCTCGTTATACTCGGAGGTCCTTAAAATGAAGTAGGATATTTTGGTGTATACAAATGTAATTCGAAACGACTTAATTAGGTATATTTTGGAATGAGAATAACAGTGACGTAATTTAAAGGTTATTGCTCTGTAGCACTTATGTAGTAGTGTTATGAATTTTATGAATGAGATTTAACTTATATACCCATTTTTAGATATTTGATGAGTATGGTAAAAGTGAAATATTCACATATATTTTTTAAACGAACTAAGATAGTTAAAACCTTTTTTAAGGACTTGCTCTCAAAAAAGGCCCATTTTCACTGTTTTTCGGCAAGAATTACAACAAAACTACTCAATTTTGGTAAACATAATGACTAACTACAGATACATTGAATCTTTAACAATGTTGTACGGATGATTATTTTTTAAAACTAATGAGTTTTCATTTATAATAATCAATTCTCCGTAGTCTCCTCGCGCAAAACAGCCTTATTTTCGGTATCAAAATCTCAGTAATTTAACGGTTTTCTCAATTTTAAAAAATACCTGATTATGCTACATATAATCAAGTTTAAATAACATGAAATAAAATCCAAGTTATGTATACTGCATCTGAGAAAAAAATTATTTAGTTGTGAACAAAATTTCACCATTTTATGTTAATTATGTAGACTTTAACTCCTATGGAATAAGGTTCAATTTATTTCTTTATTTAGATTCAATTGACACAAAAGTATGAAAGAAGGATTCACGTCGAATTAGACCGCGCTCTAGCGCCATACGGTGAGGACGTGTACGTCGTTTTGCACTCGACTGGTAAAAAATAAATCGCTGTAGAAATACGTATATACTTCACAAAACGTTTTGATCATTTCGAAATACTAACCAACTTTTTATAGTGGTTTATATTTCTAGTAGTAAGAGACACTGCAATTAGGTTAAAACAAAAATTCTAAATTTAGTTTTTATTACGTTAGTTCTTTTTATGTTTTGAGGTACTTACTGTTATGGAACTTCTTGTCGGGTAGAAATACATATGTCGTCTTTGTAGTCCTCTTGTTAGTAGTGATGAGAGCTTACCACAGAACTTAATAAAGTGAGCTGATGGTGGTGTCCAGAAATTGTTATCGAACTCCTTAACGGGTAGAAGTAGATATGTCGTCCTTGTAGTCTTTTTGTTAGTAGTAACGACAGCTTACCACAGGACTGAACAAAATGATCTGATGACGACCCACTTCAAAAACTGTTATGGAAGTCATTGATGGATAGATACAGATATGTCTTGTTTGTACTCCTTTCGTTAGGTAATAACAAAATGGCCTCATAATGGACTCTTAGAAACGTGTAAGAGCTCCCTCTTTCATGGGTAGAAATATATATGTCGTTTTCTCATTCTCTTTATTAATTTTTATTATCTATTCAGAATATATACAATAATATCAAATATAAGGTTTATTCTTTATAAGAACATGATCTCTCAAGTCTTGTTTATAATGAAACGAATTATTTGGTGAAAAGTGTATCTTAGCTAGAGATGCAAAGTTTGTCGGTGGAATTAGGGTTCGTTTTACACAAAGGCCGTCATATGCTGCCCTTTGTACTATTAGTATCACAACTTACAATTCAGGTGTTTTGTAGTATGTTGTTCAGAGAATTATTTTTGATATAGAAGCAAACGCTAAGTTAAAAATTCTCCTATCTAAATCTCTGAGCTCATACTCATATTCTTAGCTAATATCTATATGTACTAAAATTCAGTTATCACGATATAGCCACTTTTCTAGCCCATGAGGAATTAAACATTAATAAGACACTATGATACTTTTCAGAATAAACTCTATATCTCTAGTCACTCTATACTATACAAAAATTTTGGTATCACGACAAAGATACGCTTACGCAGCTAGCGCATCTACGCATGAGAAATGAAACTTTCATCAGATAGAGTGAGACTAAACATCTGAAGCCAAACCTGGTCTTTGTAGCTACTATGAATACTAAAGTTCAATTATTATGATACAGCTACTCATCTGATCTATAATATGAAACGTTGATCTGACTCTATGAGACTAGACCACTGATCGCAAAGTTGAGGTTTCTGTGATTATCAGTACCAAAATTCTGTTATCATGATACAGCTACAAACTTGGTCTATGAGAAATTATACTCTTATTTTATACGACAAGACTCAACTTCAGAGCGCAAACTTCATGTGTATAGCTATTTTTAATATAAAAAAAAAATCACGAAATAGCTCTCATCTGGTCCTAAGATATGAAACATTTAGCTGACACTAAGGCTTTGAGAGCAAACTCAATGTTTCTAACTATTAGTACTATATTAAGATTATCATAAATACTGTTTTCACCAAACTTAAAAAAATTGAAACCTTGCTCCTACACTAGGAGACTAAACATCTAAGCACAACTTGATGTTTCTAGCTATTACCTAAACTATGATCCAGTTACCATAATACTCTTATGAAAATGTTGAGAAATTAAGCCTTGATCGGGCAGAAAGGGGCTAAATATTTGAACACAAATTCGATGTTTCTGTGTATTACGTATACATATTTACGTTTAGTTATACTGTTTTTGAGTGAGTATTACCTTGAGAAACTATAATTTATTTTGGTACTATTACATCAAATACAACAAAAAGTAGAACATAAATAATAAGTAAATATTGTGATATTTTCATAAAAGTATCAAAGTCGTTTATAGTGCGGTTTTATTGCCGCGCTTATCAGTTTTTATGTCTGTGTGAGTGAGCTGTACGCGTCTAATAGAACTCGAAGCTGAAATTGAACTTTTAAAATTTGAGAGCGCGTCCTTAGCGCAATGATAGCTCAGTTGACAGCGTCTTCGGATATCGCGTCAGTTGACGTAAGTAGAACTAATTCTTCTTGTTTTGGCTCCGCATAAGCATTTGCCAGTGTCAATATTTTGTTTCAATCGTTATTACAAAATATTTTACAAAATAAGTGTCATGTGATTATTTTAATGTTGCAACAAGATGGTGGCTCCCTTGTTAGAACATTCGAGGAAGTTTTTGTGGCATCTCAAAATTCATTGTACGTAGTATTATTTTCCATTCACTTCACTTATGCACAATAAACAATCTGTATTACATAAAAGACCAATAATTTTACAAAATATAGAGTCAAACAACAAAAGATTATGAATAAAATATGAAATCCACTACATGACACACCAAAATCCCGCCAAAAACTCCCTAACTACAACTTGAGTGGGATCTTTCGATGAAGGAAAACATACCGAAAGTATAGCAAGTTGGTAGTTTTTTTTTCGAACTGACTACGCTATTGACCTAGCAAGGTCTTAACAGCTTCACCGGACTATACTAACAAGTTGGTAGGGTTTTTTCTAAGTCGTCCGATAAGTTCCTTTTTTTATATCATAGGAGGCAAACGAATACGTAGGTCACCTAATGTTAAGTGATCACCACCGTCCATAGACGTTTGCAACACTAGGTGAGTCGCAAGTGCGTTGCCAGCCTGTGTTGTTTGTTTGGTTAAGAAGGGAAAGGAGATGGGGAAGGTCAGGAAAGGTGGGCCTCTGGTGTTCTCACTGACCGAACGAAACGTAACAATGCAAACACTGTTACTTCACATGGGTTTTCTGTGGGTCAGGTGGTACTATCCCAGGCGAGCCAACCCATTCATGGCAGTAATAGCTTCAACGTGCCTCTACCACCTAATAGAAAAAGTTAGTATACATTACAGTTATCTTTCTTTGTATAATTAAAATTTATATATATGTTTAGTTTCAATATGCTTCATCGGATCCCTTTCTACTATTAACTCTGGTTATACACATCAATTAAAACTAATTAAAGCGTAGACCCACATTACAGACGACCGTTTCCTAATTTACTAAGCACTTCCTGCTTCGCCCTTTTCAATTACTATTGTCAACGAAATTATGTAGATATGAGATACTTAATTAATCTAAAGGGTAGTTGAACTCTACTTTTAGCGTCGTTTCGATGTCTATAATGTATAACATACAAATAAATTTCAAGTGTCCGTTGTTTGTCAGAATACTGAAACTTGAGCCGATTTTAATGGGATTTTTACTGATTGACGGGGGATTTTTCATGATGGATTTTAAGTATTTTTAATATCATATACGAACAAGTGGGTTACCTAATGTTAAGTGATCATCACCGTCCATAAACACTTGCAACACCAGGGGAGACGCAGGTGACGCAGAACGAGGTGTATCTCCGGCGCTCTCACTGACCGAACGAAACGCAACAATGCACGCACTCTTACTTCACGTCGGTTTTCTATGAGAGGGTGGTACTACCCCGGATAAGCCGACCCATTCATGTTGAAGCCAGTAATAGTTTCAGCGTAGCCCTAACCAAGTTATTATTACGTTGTCTATACAAGTAAAACAATAATGCAAAAAAAAACAGACCTAACGAAATAAAAAAAAATGAAAATCGTAAAAAACACGATAGAAGTAAAACTTTTGTATTACTGAGAAAAATTTCAATTAAAAAAAAAAAAACACAAAAAGAAGCCAGTGCAGTGCTCACTAGGCGGTGAACATCGAATTAACAAGGTTCTATTGTTATTAGTAAAGAGAAAATTCAGAACATTTCCATACGAGTCGGCGCTCAATGCGCTCGGAATCGAGCACAATTTTATTTCAATTTCCATCAAGAAGTTAGAACTGTCAGAGTCGAGCCATTCGCAAATCAATTCACGTCAATAATTTTCTATTCCAATTCTCGTATGTGTTGAATAAGCATTCGCTATTTGCATCCAATTTCAAGTTTTCAACGCGGACTGATGTATGCTTATTGCAACTTATATATTGTATGTGAATTCTTAATACACTCAAGTACTAGGTACGCCCGTGGCTTCGTTTGCGTGAGCTAGAAAAGGTGTTTTTTTAGGCCATAGGACGAAAACGAACAGGTGTGTCACCTGATTGGTAAGTGATCATTACCGTCCATAGAGAGTAGCGTCACCAGGGGAGTCGCAAGTGCGTTGCCAGCCTGTTATTTGGGGTGAGAGGAATAGGGAATTTGGGAGCCTAAGATGGGGAGGGGATAAGAAAGTGGTTTTCCGGCACTCTCACTGACCGAACGAAACGCAACAATGCAAGCACTGTTACTTTATCGATTTTCTGTAAGAGGGTGGTATTATCCCGGATGAGCCAAACATTCATGTTGACACAGTAATAACTTCAGCGTGGGTCTACCTCTGTTTTTGAAGTTAATAACTTTTTTGTGCGTTGAGCGGTATTTTTGACATGATAAATTTAAAATTTTGTGTCATGACATGCTGCGTATGGCATTTCCCCATTATCGCCAAAACACAGGCTGGCAACGATTATTTCGTTAGATTATAACCTATTAGAGTAATGAAATACCGAAATACCTTCAATCTTCATTATAAAAAAATACATATTCCTAAGACATATCTTTAACAATTCATTAAAAACTGAACTATAGCAGATAATTATTCACCTACAATTTTCATATCAACTGAAACTCCATTAGGCGCTTTGGGCGGTATTTCTGATAGGAAATAAATTTATAATTTCGCATCATGACATGCTACGTAAGGGTGACCGAGCGTAAATATTGCGCTTTGCGCGTAGTATAGTGCCCTGTGTTAATGTAATATTGATATTTTGCAGCTCATCATACATTTGATTGATTAATATACTTTATAACTTACTTTGCGTTATTACTCGAAGTCCTAGTATATACAATATTAAAACCATACTAATGTGGATAATTTCTTTGTCATTCGTACTATAATTAATATGAAAATTCAAAAGAGAACAATTTTATTTCATTGTTTAAGTTTTCACTTTTTCACAGTTTCCACAGAAGTCTAATCGTAATTGCCTCAGCAATTTCAAAGATCAGTCCGGACAAATACAAAACGATTTATTTCAATTAATACATGTACAAATACTATGGACATTCTAAGTTACTCATATAAAATGATATAATGAAAACACTACGTGTTTCAACTATATTTTTGTTATCGCCTAAACCTTTAAAAATCAGGCTATCATCTAAATGTACGAACATACATCTTAAAGCACAGATACATACAGACACACACATAAAAATACCTAGTGATTTCAAGTTTCATTATTGAGTTAAAGTAACATTACACAAATATGTCCAATTTACATAAACAACCAACGATATAGAATCATGATCGGTACTGGAAACGTCTTTTAAAGAGAAACACTTAAGAACGAATAAATAATCAATTCATCGATACACGTATATAACTAACTAGTTTATCGTAGTAACATCTACGTATAAAAACCAACATTGCTCATCTAGCTTACAGACGAGTAGGACAACTTGATAAGTAGCATCCCTATTTAATTGCATCGTGCGAGATAGATGACATTCCGGCTGTGTTTAATCTATTAAAAACGTCAATATAAACAAAGATTTTACACGATTATAGAGGAAACACGTAGGGTAATAAACGATCATGTGAAATCACGTGTTGCCGCAGAATGCTGTCGCGAACACTTTCTTACCATCGGCGGTAACCGTCGTCGATTGTGACTGCACCTTTCTCGGTTCAATCAATTTCACCGCAAACATTCGCGAAATGACCCCGTCTATCTAGTTGGACTGTTCGGTGTTAGGGTTGTCGAATGTCGATGCTCTCTTTATATTTAGTATCTGGAGGAATGAGCCCTGCTCGATTGATAATTAAAATAATATGATTATCGCTTTTAGATGTAAGTCAAAAATATTCGTATTCAGAGAAAAATTAAAAAGCAAATTTTAGCGGTAACTAAAATAAAACTAAAAATTACGAGATTTTTGGTTTTCAAGTGAAAACTACCCTAGAACTATTGTACAATGAAAGAAGACTGAAAATAAATAAAAATAGACAAATATATCCATGTACATGATATAACATGCGAGAGAATGAGATAGATACATTATAGTTTATATGAATATTTTATAAATCAAAATCAAAATATCCTTTATTCAATTTAGGCCCTGAGAAGGCACTTATGTACGTCAAAACTACCAGCGTTTCGGAAAACAACTCAGTCATCGAGAAGAACCGGCAAGAAACTCGACATGGTTCATCTCTTCATGTTATATATTTTTACAAAATATATATTTTTATATTTAAATAAATATTTATATATATATTTATATAATATATTTTTACTAAATAGTTATTAGTGGATGCAGAGAGAGGTGGTCCTTTCCAGACACCACAATCGTTCACATATTAAAGTATAATACTTTGAAGGTTTCACTTCTACCGCCAGTGAACTCTAAATATGTTTTTATTAATTTCGAAACATTGTACTTGTCTTACAATTAAGATAGATTTAGCTACAATTCGTAAGTTAACGCTCTTAGTCGCTTAGAGAACGTGCTAAATATATACAGATACGTTCACTCGAAATCTATTACTTTCCCTTTACGTAATGGGTTATAATACCAGTGTCGTGTTTCTTTTACTAATTCAAGAATTAAGTGGTAGATATAACAGCAAAAAGGTGCCTAAAAGGAGGCATATCAATAAAAATATATTACTGAAACTCGCCAGCCCTAACACAATTATATCGATAAGACGAGTCGATCAACAATCGATTCATTGGCTACCGTTTATCGACAAAACCAGTTCGCGTCACTTGTTCAGTACGCACGAGTGAACCGATGCGATTGTTATCGCGCGATAACTATCTTTCATTATAACTTCTGTCTAGAGCATTTCTCTCGATCATATAATGGCCCTTCAGTTTTTAACTTCGATGCGTGACTTTAACGAGACTCCGGAAGAAATAAGTGAAGAAGTAAGTTGTGGAGTAATTTGCTTTTAAAAATAAAAGCGATTATTATGTGTAAGTTTTCTGTTGATCTAGTATATTTGTATGTTTTATTTTAGTAATAACATGATTCTTATTCATGGCCATTTTATGAAGGTGTTTTATACAATAACATGATCGTGTGATACTGTCTATCTGTACATTCTTTCGTTTACGGTAACTGCTCTTCCGATAAATAAAGTATAAAATATAGATAATATTCTTACAAAGCTAAATTGTAGTCACATAACCTTTTTCAATGTTTATCCGTATATAAAAATTCTTCTGTACGTGTGTATGTTACTGAGCTCCGCCTAAACGGCTGAACTGTTCCAGTGGATCCGAGATCGCTTTAGATTCACAACTGGACCCAGTAGGTGGCACTGTAGTTAGCTTTTAGAATTGTTTTAAATTATCAAAGCAGGACAACGTCCGCTGGGACCGCTAGTCTTTACATATACATTTCTTCTGTACGTTTGTATGTCACTGAACTCCTAAACAGCTGAATCGATTTTGATGAAATTCTGTGTACGTGTTCCAATGGATTCGACAATGGTTTAGATTCACAATTGGACCCAGTACGTGGCGTTGCGGTTGAATTTTAGGTATTTTTTGTTATCAAGACAGGATAATGTCCGCCTGGCTCGCGAGTCTCTTATAATTATTTATTTTTCGTTAATAAATAGAGTGATACACGAGGAAGGTTTAGGTATATAATTTGCTAATATTTTTGCAAATTGGTTGAAATATAAGCAAATTATTAAAAATGCCGGAAAAGGTCAAGCCGCCCGGGAGTTTTCGTCGAAAACGCTGACTTAATCCCTTTGAGATATAACAAAACAATTGAGGTAATAAACGACGCAGACCATGTCGCTGGTATCAGCTAGTTATACATGATTACATGAAAATAGCCTTTATCACTAACGGCTTGTATGAATCGACAATCGGAAGAAGTCGCCATTCCGACACGTTTACGAGCCGATGAGTCAAATATTTAATATGCAACTTTCTATCAAACAAGGTTGTGCGAGTTGGCAAACGATTGGCGACTTTTTTTTCCTTGTGTCATTCTCCTGCCTTTAGAGTCAATTAATAGAAGTTATCAAGCTCCTATATCTCCAGTAAAACTATAATGAATGCGTCAAATAATAATACCTTTAAGGTATATTCCATTTATTAATTGGTTATTTCAGATTATGAAAATCCATTATTTCATAACTTTATACAGTTTGTATGGCAAGTTGATAATTCAGATAATCGCTTGAGGTAAGCGAAGATAATTGGCTATGCGGTATTTCATTATCTAATAATTTTAAACCTTACAAAGTTTTAATTTCGCCGCAAGATACAAGAGTTTTTTTTTAATCTGTACCTTTACTCGTATACAAATAATTTGATCAATCAATTATTAGTGCTAATTTATTTGTTTTAAGAACATGTCTAGAAAAATCGGTGAGTAGTGTTTAGGCAAACTATACTGCAACGATGAAGTTGTTAATTAAAATTCAATGATACTGTGAATTCTTGATGGCTTTTTGTATTCATTATCTTTACAAATTGAATTAAAGCATCTGATTGAGGTTGCTAAGTATATACTTTTTCTTAAACTCATATGATTATTTTAATTACTAGCGCATTTACAAAACCCCACTACCGACTCAGAAGTAAAAAAATATACAATTAGAAAAAAACAAGAGATAGTCGAAAACCAATCTAGGTAAAATACATACATTCCACGAAAACTAAATCCTTTTTTTTCGAACTGAATACGCTATTGACCTACTGACCTAGCAAGGTTTTTACAACTTCACCAGACTACCAAGAACTATGTCCCAAAAGAGCGAAGTCGTAAGTGTTAATTAGCCCATAAATAAAAACAGCAAATGAAACCTTAAGGCATTTGGTAGTTAACTATTGAGCCGATTTATAGAGCCTCCGACTGTCCTGTAATCAGATTTGAATTATAACACAAACAAGTTAAATTTGAAATTCAATGGCTATGCGTGAAATTGATTCTACATTCTTGTCTTATCGCCGCAGTGTTTAACTTGAGGTGTAAACTTGGAACAATAGGATGTCCTAGCATCCCACGTACGGGACCCAATGACCACCTGATCTTTCACACCATCTCCGAGATCTGTATCAGTGAGATAATGATTTGTGGGGCTTCCTCGAGAGCTTAATAACCTGTAGCTTAGTTGCAGTATGCGATATTTATTATAGGAACCATTTCTACCGCTCATACTCGGCATTCTCTGTCCTTGTGGGTATCATCATGTATTCTTTTTATCATTATTTTTAGCTACCAATATTTCAGATTATTACTGCCATTGTCGTGTAGTTAAATATTACAAGCGTCGTGTGATTATTTCAATACTCTAACAAGATGGTGGCTCCCTTGTTAGAAACTTCCACGAAGTTTTTGTGGCATCTCAGAATTTCATGCGCTATGTTATTATTTTCCATTCTCTTCACTTATGTAGAATAAACTAATTACATTACGTAAAACACCACCAAGTTTACAAAATATAGAGTCAAATAACATGAAGATTATGAATAAAATATAAAATTCATTTCATGACAGACTAAAATCCCGCCAAAAACTCCTATCATCATGTTATGGCTGACTGCAGTTATTTTGAGGTTGGCTGTAAATAGCGAAAGGCTGCAGTGAGCTTTGGTCAGTAGGTGAACTGTATTATTGGAGTCGTTTCATTTTTAAACCGAGGTTTTAACTGAGTTTTACATGACTGTTCATGTAACATGTTTTTTTTAAAGATTTCTAGTTTTTATACACCGAGCAAGAACATACAATTTTACCGTTCATAAGGTTTTTAGTTTTTTTTTTTAAATATTTTTTTTACATGTACACAATTTGAAGATTTTGAAAAATAACGTAAAATATTAGGGAACTACTGAAATTGAATTTAGTTTATTTTAAATGTAACGAGACATTTGTTTGCTAATTTAAAAAATCTTCTTATTTAGTCTTCATAACATTTAATACTAATGTTAGCTACATCTTAAAATATAATGCTTTCTACGTTTAATTTAGTGATGTATGCATTTTATAATCCTGAATAATATTTTAATTGAGAATGGTAGTTTTTCTGTTTTTTACGTTTTCGCGCGTTAATTATGCAACTAATCGTCATGAAATTTAGCACAGATATTATCAGAGATACTGTACGAAAGGGATAGAATAAATCTACACAAACACGAGTGAAGCCGTTGGTAAAAGATTGTGATAACCAAATACAAGTATGCAAATTAAAATCAATACATAGTTTTAATAGACAACGGCAATAAAATAATTAAGTTTGAAATTCCAGAGATGAAAATAGATATACGAGTTTTAACAATAATAATGTTAATCAAAACTCTTGCTAATAGCATAACCCATAAAATAGAAATTTTCCTTTAATTATACGCGCGCTGCTAATGTTATTAGCAAATTGTGGGTTACTACATATTAGTTGCGAAAATCAATAGTTATACTACTAAATTCCTACACTAGATGCCATTAGTTATCTTTTTTTGTTTCATCGAGTTTATCTAATGGCTATCTTATACGTAAACAATCTTTTCTACAAATAATTAACCTAATTAATTTCTTATAAGAATTAATTGATTTTGTCGAGATTGTCCACTAGTAGATATATCTTTGGAATACTATATACGTAATAGGACTATAATAACAATGTACTTTAAATGAGGTAAACAAAATTAATATTAAAAAAAGACCATGAATAAGACAAGTTAATTGTCATTAAACGTTAAAAGAATTTCCATGAGTCACGGATACTGTTTTGTTTTTATTTTTATTCGAGTACTAATCATTAGGCTCGTATTCCAGATAAATGGATAAATACCATAACAATGTGCCTCACGAATACAGAAATAAAGGCAGGATGAAGATGAAAAGACGAATTGAATTTTATAGCAGGTAGGAGCTGGATGAACGCTGCAAGGAGTCGCGATGCGTGGTTTTTTCTGGAAGCGGCCATTATCCGAAGAGAGAAAACTAATATTACTATAAAATAATGCTCTTACATACATTTGCCTATTGATTTTTATTGACACAGGTATAGTATATAGGTATAGTATAGTAGTATATTGAGTAATTAAAATGATGACACTATTAAAAATGTATTTTGTTCATATTAGTACCTGGACGACCATAGCCTAGCTCAATTTTTTTAAAAAGATTTTTAAATTAAAATAAACTGTTAGGTTTGCCTCATACAATTAGCATTTTTTCACCAAAAAATAAATAAGTAAAAGAAGACATCTGTTTTGCTGTCACTCGAATTCGAACTGAGTATAAAAGGATTCTCGAAGCAGCCGATTTCCATCTGTGCTATTTCTGTTTTGACAGCGCCGGCGAAATTTACCTTTATATTGTAGCTGTATTTTTTCCTTAAAATTCAAATAAAAAGTTTTCTATGATGAAATCTAGCTATATCGATTCATCGTCTCCGAAACCACCTACAACTAAATTTCACGGAAATCGCTGGCGCCGTTTCCGAGATCCTGAGTATATAAAAATATACAAGAATTGCTCCTTTAAAGATATTAGATAGATAGATAGTGCAACAAATAGTACATTTTCTATATATTCTTGTCACCAGATAATAACAATGAAGTTAACAGCGAAAACCAATTAAATGATTTATGAAATGAAATGAATATATTATTTTTTTACATCTATAGTTACATACCAACAGTGGCAACCGCCTTTAGGTACAACCAAGGAACACTGTTTTAATTATCTTTATTGTTTTAGTAAAAGCGCTTTTTATTACAGAGAGACTTAACAGTGGTCAATTAAAGTAACGTTCACTATAATATTTTATGATGGATTTTAACAAACCATAGCCTTTTTCAATCAAATATTAAATAACTACCTTCTACTTAGAAAGGTGGTAGAGCCACGCTAAAGCTATTACTGGTTTCAGCATGAATGGGTCGGGTCGTCCGAGGTAGTACCAACCCTCTCACAGAAAACCGACGTGAAATAATAGTGCTTGCATTGTTGTGTTTCGTTCAGTCAGTGAGAGCGCCGGAGGCTCGCCTCCCTTCCTCTTTCCTTCTTTCCCTTTCCTTCTCCTCCTCCTTTCCCATATACAGCCTGGCAACGCACTTGCGATTGCCCTGATGTCGCTAGTGTCTATGGACGGTGGTGATTACTTAACATCACGTGACCCATCAGTTCGTTTGCCTCCTTTGATTTAAAAAAAAGCTTTGCTGTCTTTGATACAGATATATACGAGTATATCCCTCGAAAAGACTATTTGCTTTTTGGATGACAATCACCATATTCCTGACTTCGTGTATATTTAGTAGAATATCATGAGAATCGGGTCAGTTCGTATTTATGATATCAGTTAGGATGGGACTCAATTATGCAATGAAATACCTCTAACAAGAACGGGTAATGTAAACAACGTATTGTTAAATATGTCAACCCTATTTTGGATCGTTCCTTCACAAACAACTCCGCCATAAACAATATCACAAAAGCCACACCCTAACGTAGTCAGAACAGGAACCCCTGCTAGGCGTATAAAGTGGATTGGTACATGCAGCGTTTGTTTGTCGATAGAAAATTATTATATATATCCTATCCTAACTAGAATTCATTCTAAGAATATGTATTGTAATGTTTTTTTAAATCTTTTATAGGTTTTAACGTTTGACAACTGTATCATTTGAAGTTAAATAAAGATGTGGTTTAAGATGGAAAGCATGCTAAATCTAGGGAGGACTGGCTAGGCTGCTTCAGGTGGTACCTGCACCATATCGCACGTAGGGAGCCGATCGCAGCATGACATGAGTGCGGCGCTGAGGAGGACACTGCGCAGCACACTCTGTCTGAGTATGCTGCGTGGGAGGGGCAGCGTCACCCTCTGGCTGTAGCGGTAGGGACAGAGAATTTATCGCTGCCGAGTGTGGTTTTGCCCACGCTCGGCAGCGAACAGGCTTGGCCAGCTATGGCCTTCTTCCCTAAGACGGTTATCTCGCAGAAGGAGGCGGTGGAGAGCGCCCGCGAGGTAGATCCTTTGAGTGGCTCTCTCCGTCAACGTAGGAACTTTTTTCTATTTTTTTTTTTAACGTGGAGAAATTCCTTATGGATACCCACCACCTCGGGGGAGAGGATGGGTTATGTCCGACTCGCACGGACTAAAACCCCACAGTGTGCCGACAGACCGTGTAGTTGGGACGGCAAAGGATCTATGCTATTCCCCTTGGATAGCCGCCCCAACGGTCCGCCCGGCGGAAGGTGGCCGCCAGGTGACCTATAGAGAGACAGACTGGGCATACATCAGCTGCCTCCCCTCGTCCGCCGGACCTGTGCAATGAAGGGATGAGCCCCCCGACTGCATCTCCTCAGATCCGGCTACGGTGGCGGAAGGAGTTGGGCAAAGCGCCGCCTCCTCCCGCCTATCCTCCGTTGACGGAGAGGGCCACTTAGAGGATCTGCCTCGCGGGCCCTCTCCACCGCCTCCTTCTGCGAGATGACCTCCTCGTAAAAGGAGGTCACTGCTCACCATAGCTGTTCGCTGCCGAGCATGGCCGAAATCACACCCGGCAGCGTCAAATCACATCCCACCGCCGCCGCCAAAGTGCGGCGCTCTTCCTCCCACGTAACACACTCGGAGAGAGTGTGCTGCGTGTGTACCACCCGAAACAACCGTGTCCGGTCAGTACCTGCACCAGCCTGAATGTCAGGGAGCCCCACTCCCTGATGATCCACTCCCGCAGGACCGGGCGGATGGCGTCGACGGTATACGTCCCGAAGCGCGCGTCCGCCGGATCCTGGATCCACCTCTCGACGGCGACAACGGCTTCAGACGCCGCCTCCTCTCCAGAATTTCCCTGGGTGAGACTCGGACATAAGCCACCCTTTCCCCTGGAAGGGTGGGTATCCATAAGAAATTTTCCCACGTTAAAAAAAAGGGAGGACTGACTCTCAAAAACAACTGCCGTAACATACCAATATATGTTTGGTGACAGACTTTCAACTTCAGAGTAGTAGCTAGCCATCGACGCGTTATCCGAATACAATATCGATTATCATCATCATTAACATTTTATAACGTTCAAGAAAATCTTGAACTATCAAAGTTCGAAATATCTTTTGATTTGTAAAGCCTATTTAATAAAGAAGATTATAGGCTTTGCAACATCATGCTAAAAGCCTTAGGAGAGGAGCTATTACTACTATACAAATCGTAAATTAGATATGACGCTAAATAAAAACGATGAAATAGTGTGGCCGGACCTTGTGGTGTGACGCGGGGTGTGAATGGGTGAGGGATTACTCGCCTATCTATTTCCGAACACTGCCGAGAAATATCAAATTTTGAATGCTTATGTCGGTGGGATACCGTTAAATTAGATAATTATGTAACTCAATAAATTTTACCTTTAAAAAATACCCCGAGGAAGTGCGCTGTGCACAAGCAGTTAGTCGTTAATTTAAAAAAATCCAAGTTTTTTTTTGTTCTCTTTGAATTGTTGCCTAAACATTGTTTACGGGTGTAAGTTCCGCTTCCACGTAACATATGATCATTCCATCTGATTCTTTTAGCATTGCTATCGTTAAAAGTAACTGCTTTATACTTTATTTAATTAATACGTACAGTAAAAAAATCAGTATTCAGCATGATTAAAAAAGAAAACATAGATAGTACAAAGATCATTATCACAATACGAGATGATGATAAATCAATAATATTATGCAATAGCTAATTGTTAAATTAACATTTTCTAATAACGGAAGTAACATAATTACCGTACGATAAAAATAAAATTAATAAAATCATGATCTTATTTACCGTTTACCAACTAAACAATATGTAACAACAAACAGACGTCAGATCGTATCGATACGATAAAACAATTTCATATTCTCCGTTCCGCACAATTCAATCGAGTAGCTGTCGATTGTAGATAAGCGGTCGCCGTGCTTATCGATATTCCTAACAGATAAGTTGACAACACTATGCGTGTCGATACCGTAGTGCGGTGAAAATAGATGGCACGATAACTTGTAGTCCACGATGAGTAAAATATGTATTCATGTTTTGTGTTATTATAACTTTTAATAGATTTTGCATCACAATTAGGTTTTAATGTTGTTTTAAATAAATGCATTTTGAGATTAGAACTTTTTTTATCTCAGAATAAAGAATGTTGTGTCGATATATAGTAATTTTTGGTTTTATTTTATAGACGCTTTAATAAGGAATTATATGTGATAATAATTAATTGAATATCACAAGTTATTGCATTATTTTATTACCTCGTATACAGTTAAAAACAAGATATAATCAGAAAGTAAATAACAATCAAAATAGCATTATCGATGCAGAAATTAAGTTACATATGTATGAATTAAAAAAAAAGTGTGTGTGTGTGTACTCATGAATACGCGTCAGAAGTTATACTTCTTTGGCGTAACAAGATAAAACCTTTTCAGAAATTTTATCCTTCTCCTTGTTCTTCGTTTGTAGAAAAAACGACACTAACAATAGAAAAAAGGTATTTGACAGTTTTAATACAAACAACAAATACAAAGAAACAAAATGTTAACTATGGCTAAATTCAGGGTGTCTGTTTTTCGTGACGGTGCGCGCGCATCCTAATAACTTCAGGTAAAAGAAGTATAACTTCAATAATTATTATATATACAGTACAAATAATAATTTGAACGTTATGTTTTATTAATAATAATAAAAATAAGGAACCATTTATTTTACAACTCAATAAAATATATAACTTCTTTTATTAATAATTCTGATTTTTTAGAGTAACCTAATAATATATAATATACTAGCTGTTTCCCGTGGTTTCGCACGCGTTTCTTTATATCTATACTAATATTATAAAGAGGTAAAGTTTGTGAGTTTGTGACGTTGTGATGTTGTGACGTTGTAGGGGGTAATCTCAGGAACTACTGGTCCAATTTGAATAATTCTTTCCGTTTTATATAGCTCATTTATGAATGTTTATAGGCTATATATTATCACGCTAAGACCAATAGGAGCGAAGCACAGATGAAAAATGTTTCAAAATCGGGATGTTTTTTACCTTTCGAGAACGCGAACGAAGTAGTAGAGGCTAGTATTTAATAAATTTAAAATTGTGATCACATATCTAGTGTAAATTACAATAATACTCTTTCAAAAATATTTGTAAGTATCACACGCACATCGTCTAATGTAACAGATTACGTGTATATTATATATGTGAATACTAATAGTGTATCGAATGGGATGGGATTTATCATCAGCCACATAACTGGAACTTTAAACTACTATATAGCACACTTAGTGCTCACTTACACTATATAAGAAAGTAATGAAAACATTAAGCTAAACATTATCAAACAATATGTGTTAAATCTTTTATTATATAGTTATAATATGTCCATAGTGTCGATATAATTAAGTTATTAATATACCTTGCTATAATTTAAATCACATGTAAACATATAACTTTCAATTATATTTATTCTTGGAGTCCAGTACAATGTACGTCACACGCGCATGTTTACAGTGAACAACATATTTTTGGTAAATTTCACACATACGAATGCACGAATAACAGTTCATCATAACATAGCGTCAACAAAGTCGTGTTCCACGTCTGTCTATATGTCTGTTCGCGATAAGATCAAAAACACATTTCCGTGCCGTTTTTACCAATATATACAATGATTCTTCGGCAAGGTTTAGATATAGTTTGTCTTATCATCAGGGCGGGTATCGTCTGCTGAACCCGCTAGCTTAAAATAAAACAGCTAATTAGTTAGTTATTTGTCCGTAAAATTCCCGTTCAAATATTACTTGTAGTCCGTTGAAGCTGTTAAGACCTTGCTAGGTCAATAGCGTAGTCATTTCTAAGAAACAAAACCGTTCAAATAGGTCCAGCCGCTACGGAGATTACCCAGAACAAATAAACAAACAGACATATCGACAGAATTGAAAAAATGTTGATATTTGTAGCACCGCTGATATATGTATTCACCAAAAAGTATTTATTTTAATATTATATACACACACTTTATTCTTATAATACCTAATATATCACAAACCAAAAATTGGGAACAAAACTAACGTAGAATAAACTTTTTGAGGAGTTTTTGGCGGGATTACAGTCTGTCATGCAGTGGATTTTATATTTTATTCATAATCTTGTGTTACTTGTCTCTATATTGTTTTTAATTGGTGACGTTCTATGTAATATGGTTCATATATTGTGCATAAGTGAAATGAATGAAAAATAATACCACGGAGCATGAATTCTGTGGTCTTGAAAATTAAGAAGACAAAATTTATGACATATTATATAGAGGATTTGGCGCTTATACCTTTACATTAACTTAGACATAGAAGAATACTACCTATATTGAATACCTATATTGAACCTTCAGAAATGGCAGTATGGGTTAATTCCTTCGTCTGTCTTATTGGACGAATATTATTACTACTAAAGTTTTTGAATAGCAACACAAAATAAACCTTTGAAATGTTTGCGATATAAACGTAACACGTATAATTAAAAATTGTAGACAGAACTAACGTAGAATAAACTTTTTGAGTAGGAACACAAAATAAACCATGAAAATATTTGCGATAGAATGTTATCGCGTTACCATGGCAACGCATATAATACTGACATTAACACGCAGCGGTAGCTTCCAAAATAGCCCGATGTTGAGACATTCTTCATTAGTGCTCAGCTCCTATTAACGTGATGATATATAGCCTATAGCCATCTACGATTAATTCCGCGTCGAATGGCTGTGGTTTCATGCTGATCAGTCCAGTAGTTTTCGAGTTTACCTCGGACAAAGAAAACAAACTTTGCTTATATACATATATAGAAGATATGAGTTTCATTTACATTTTTATCGTATTTATAATCTCTTGAATAAAAAGCGTAATAAGGAAAGATCGTCAAAGAATCTACAGGAACTATGTCAGGGTGTGTGGTGATACAGCACACTGAGAAAAACTGTCAGTCCATCAGAAGTCTGGTGAAGTTGTTAAGGCCTAGCAAGGCCAATAGCGTAGTCAATGAGAAAAAAAAGTCAGTCCATCAGTATTTTTGCCAAACCAGAGAGTCACAAAAACCGAGTGTGTCCAAGTAGAACGCAGTGTTTCGGTCACGTATATCGGTCGCAATGTAACAACAAACAGAAAGTAACAAATTTTAGAACATTATTATTCATAAATTGTATCATACAATACGAAACGTGACCGGCCTGATTACAAGTTGTCATTGTCCGTGACCATCGTGATTCGGTTAAGATATCGATTTTTTTTATTAGAAAAAAATACCATTATTCAAATGACAAACGTGGATCATGTTATTGTAAAAAAATATGGCAAGCTTGTGTTGATGTTTGTTGCTGCACGTTTAAGTTACTGCACTGTAGATATTAAATCAGATAAAAAATAAAGGTCATGGCAGTCATAAAAACTGCCAAAAGAAAATAGAACTCAAAAAATTTGAATAACTGTGTCCTTTTTTAAATCGATTATAGTATATCTTATTTATATTTCATAATTTGTAAATTGAAATAGTTACCTATCATTATATTATTATATTATTCTGGTTTTCACATTAATTAGCATTCTCAAGTATTATATACGTTTTATACAGGTTATGAATTGAATGAAGCGCTGTACAATCTCAATTTATACTAATCTATACTAATATTGTAAAGAGGTAAAGTTTGTGGCACACCAGATTACGCCCCCCTCGGCAGCGGCTCAAGCCTAGGTCCGTTCCCTCGGCGTGGAGTCCTTGAGTATGCTGCTCACGCGATACAGTGACACAAAACCTTACATCACTGCTGTAACATCACATACATCACCTATACATACGTGCACGCCTACACGCTTACACGCTGTTTTTCTTTTTCAGAGAAATAAACGACAAGAGTTCTACCCTTACTTTTCCCTATCCTATCCTATCCTATATAGTTTAGAGGAATTTTTCCGACACAAAATACATATAGGAGTTGTAGAGGCGCGCATGCTTGGTACACATGCATGTTTTAATGACTCATATACGTGTATCTAGATAGCTTAGCTTAGGTTAGGTTAGCTCAGATAGGCCGCAATTTTTGCACAAAACAGGCGACAGCCCAAGCCGAGGTGTGCCGTGCACCCTAGAGTTAGTCGCCCAAACATCCCAAATCGGTTAAGTGCCTTCAGCGCTCGCCTCAATAGTTCGGTGAATCTGTAAAGACCTTTCCAGGTCAACAGCGTCTTCATTTCGAAAAAAAAAGGTATAGTTTATAACGTTGTGAGTTTGTGACGTTGTAGGGAATAACCTCAAAAACTACTGGTCCGATTTGAAAAATTCTGTGTTATATAG
>JACEII010000070.1:1542065-1566058 GCA_014332785.1 Antheraea mylitta | reverse complement strand
CGCATGTTTGTGTGAGTGTGCCGTTCTCGAGCGTTTGTAGGTAATTTGCGTACTGTCTCTCATATTTATACTGTGTCAGTACGGTCAGTCACGTTAACTTAGATGCCATGACGCGAAATTTTATCTCTTGTCAGAAAAACACCCTTCAACGCGTCTAAAGAAGTTTCTACTTCAAAATACTTATCCAATTTAGGCCCTAAGAAAGCATTTACGAACGTTAAAACTAACACCGGTTCGGAAAACAACCTAGGTATCGCGAAGAATCGCCAAGACACTCAATACGCTTGTCACCAGTTTCAGCTGATAATCAATCTCAAGGATGTTTTCAGTGTTATATAACTGATTCATATAATATTTCACAGTGCAAGTTTATAATATCTGTAACATTTATATATACGAATAATTACATTGAAAATTGAATACAGGTAATATGGTTTTTACTTGGGTACATTCTGACTCATTGTAAACGTTAAAGTGTAACTTTCAGTACTACCTGTTATTCGCAAGTTCGTGCAAAAAGTTTTTATGCAGTGTAAACGTGTGAGGTACGCGCGCGGTATTGGACAGTAATTCTGAAATTTATTATATTTACGCGGAGCCTACTATTTTTTTTTTCTAAAATTGTCATAACTTGTAACATCAGCTATCTGTCAGTGAAAGTTCCGTCGAAATCGGTCTAACACTTTCGGAGAGTAGTCGGAACAAACAAAAACAAAATAAATATGTTATCTTATCTGCATTATGGTGTATAATTTTACATACATAAATATTTTGAAACTGTGTTATAGAATGTAATTTTTGATGATGATTCAAAATTGGAGTTTTTTTTCTCTTGAGAGCTTCCGTTACGTGTTAGCCGTAAACCAAAATAACTATTCTACGCGGACGAAGTCGAGGGTATACATTAGTAATTCATAATTCGAAGTGGATACGTCAGTATGACATAATTTTATAGTTAGAAATCACTCGAAAGGCTATTAGTTTGAAAGATAGGCTTGTTACAAAACACGCTAAGCTTAAAAGGATATTGGCTTAAAAATGAAGTTGCTGGAACACTATATGTGCTTTGTGATAAGTTTAGAAAATGCTCTACCATGCTATGCTTTCATACGATGTTTTCCTTCACTGAAAACTCCGGTTTATTCGCAAGAATCGAATATACTTCCATCGACAGGTTTTTGAATACGCTTATCAATGAGGATAGCTCATAACCTAACCTAATTTAAGCGTATCATCATTAAGCATTTAACCCTTAAATCTATATTGTTACCAATTCTTTACACTCCACTTAATTTTATTCAAAATCCTGAGTGTGTGCATTTCCTAAAATATGTCAAAACCGTAGAAAATACCTTACGTTTTAAAGAAAAAGTTGACATTAGTTTTTCCTAGTAAATTATATTTATTTGCCTACTATTTTAAAATTAGTTGCAAAATTTAAAACAAGAAATCATGCATTCAAAGGTCAAGATTTGTGATTTAATGTTAGTGCAGAAAACAAAACCATTTAACCTGTATTAAAAGTAGCACTAGAATTAATAACGTTAGAATAAACAGCGTCTATTTATCTAGTAAAGTTGACTTGGAATATTAGCCTTTACGATTCATTGGATTGTGATGTATAACTTCGACGTTCCAGAACTTATTAGTAAAACCTTGATGAATCCCTTTCCTGCCTTCTATAGTGGGACTAAACAGTTTTCCGTGTATAGTGTAAAAGAGCAATTAATTTCTTCGAAATTACCATTCGTAAAGTTAATAGAGGTTGTATATTTAACGTGTTTCGTTATCTAACTCCATTAATTTCTAATTTACTACGATACATTTGAATATTTATAATGATTTGATTAACACCGATCAAGCGAAGTGTCAGGTGGTCGTTTAATAATTTTAGATACCAGGTCCATATTAGAAAGACACCGTCTTCTATCTTTGCAATGACAGGACGATTTCCCGAATAATAAAAATCAATAGGAAAGTGTTTCATAAGCACTATAGTAAAATTAAACTTAAAAGAACCAAGAACAGTAATGAGAATGTAATGAAAGACGTCCACTATGGTTCTTTAGTTGACTGTCCAAATTTTCTTTGAATATAGTATAAACAACATGCAGCATCCGATAGTATTACTATTAGAACAAAATATTTGTAATTCTCATTGAATTACAAAATTTGGTTACGTGCATACTGAATGCACAACAAAAACTTTACAATTAACGTAGTTAACTTTTATAGTACCCGGATTTTGATTTGGCACGTCGAAGAGAATGCCGAGTTTTCGAAATGACTACGCTATTGACCCAGCATGGTCTTAACAGCTTCACCGGACTACTAAGGCGAGCGCTTAAGGCACTCAGCCGATTTTATTTTGGCAACCAGCTCAAGGGTGCACGGCACACCTCGGCTTGGCTGTTGCCTGTTGCATGCAAAATCGCGACCTATCTTGGCTAACCTAGCTAACTATTCATATATGTATGAGTTGTTGAAACGTATATGTGTACCAAGCATACACGCCTCAACAACTCCTCCATATATTTATTATCGGAAAATTGAGAGTTTTTCAGTTCGAAAAGGGAATGAATGCCGAGATAGTTGATTGATTTCGGTTACTTATAGCGTCATCTTTGTCTATCGCAGTCGTTCATTATGCGACAGAGACATCGCTTTATACAACCGAAGCATGCTAATTTTAGCCCAACATCTCATTTCATATCCATGAATTTATAGCAATAGCATTAACTAATCATCCATAATTTTTTAAGCATTAATTGCAATAGAAAACTTAATGTCATATAATTATAGGACAATGTAGTTTAATATTACTGAAATATATTTTGGAATCCGATCAATAGTTCTGGAGACTAATTCTTACATATTAATAACATAGAAGATTCGAAAGGGTCCAGAATCTAATCAGAATATACAAAGCAGTAATTTTGTTAACTGTTCCTTTAATGTTTAGACATTATATTTTACTATTACTAACATATTGCAGTTTATACAAGGAACCTTTGTTCAGTCACTCATTAAAGAAATAAGGAACTTCGTTCCAATACCTCATCAATTCAAGGCCATGAACAGAGTAAAATCTAGGCATCCAATGTAATCAAATACTAGATGGAGACAGCTTCGAACGGACGTGTAAAAACTTTAAAAGCCTGCTTGTACCGTTTTATTTGCTCCGCGACCTCGGTACATCGACATTTCTACGGCTAAGGATGTATTTTGTCGATAATTATTTTGCATATCTAATTTTCTTTTTATCTGTTACTAGTTTATATCCGAGACTTCATCCGCGTGGAATAATTACTTTGGGCTAATGCTAATACGCATAGGTAGCTCACAAAAGGAAACCCCGATTTTGAAACATTCTTCATTGGTGCTTAGCTTATTGGTCTTAGGGTGATATATAGTCTATAAACTTCCTCGATAAATGAGCTATCTAGCACTCATTTTTTTTTTCAAATCAGACCAGTAATTTTCGAGATTAGCCCGTTCAACCGAAGACACAAATTCTCCAACTTTATAATATCAGTATAGATAAATAGAACCAATCAGATCCTATTAAGAGTAGTATTACTTAAATTATGATAACTTCTTTAGAAATTCCATTGTTTTGTGCTTATATTGTAATTAGTTTTAGTCGAGTTTCTATCACTTGGTTATATTTATCATTTCTCACTATAATAAAAATGAACATGTGGTCCATGAAACAAAATAATTTAAAAAAATTTCGCCGTAAAAGCCAATTAAAAAAGCAATAAAAAGCCGAAATAGGTTTATTATATTTTATGTACGTAACTGAATACTTTTTAAATGTATCACATATTTTCTTTAGAAAGTTTTATTAAGTTAATGACTATTTATGATAATTTAATAGACATGATTTTCCATAAATTGTTAATTTTTATCTTCATTAGTATTATTATATTACTGAAAAGATTGTCTGTTTGAACATACTTATCATTAAAATTACCGCATGTCTTTGGCTTTTTTTGCTTTCACGGAGGAAGGTTAATCTACGTCTCTTAAAATGAAGCAATTACCTTAAGTAAACAAGAGAATAAACTAAGCCAGGAATATATGACAGTACGAGTAGATTCTATGGTGTTGTAGTTCGAAGTCGAGGGCGTGTTGGACGCTCAACGTGAACAGAGTACTACCGAGTATAACCGAACTGTGAATGCTTATGTCAACAAATTACTATACCGAGCGATTTAGTCGGCAGTTCGTGTCCTTACGCATAAGTTTCACATCCTTTTAATAGTTACCTTAATACGACAAGGTCTTTAACGTGTGATTTTAATTTGAAAAGCATGTATGCGAATTTACAAGTGATTGTTTTAGACGCGCATTCTTTGACGCGCGAAAACTTTTTCACGCGGTTAAGAATGTGTAGTGTAAAAGCAGCCAAAGAACTTACGTAGAAATTTATATTTAATTTATACGCATACTACTATAAACACTTCACGGTTACTTATTTACGTGTATACACTATAATGACCCATAACTGTTAAATGACATATGATATATTACGAAATTGCACTCCAAGCAAATTAAGCCTCCGGTCGATAAGCATACACGCTGACATCGGAATGTGCATTCAATTAGGGCGATTATATTATGATTGAAATACAAGCAAACATAACCTTGCAGTGGGATCGTGAGAATTGCTGCGTGACCCCATCATCCGCTAAGAGCAATTGAACTAGAAAAAAAGCTTTTATGGCCGTCGAATCACGTTGAAATAACCGGAGCAGATTGAAGATGTCGTGCTTGTGTATCGAAATTCATTGACACCACATTGACACATATCCATAACCTTTGACATGGGACATCACTACATTTATATCTTTTACGATTAATGTACTCTTCATGGCTCGATATTAGAAGTTATTATTCTTTATAAGTTTACATTTTAAAATAATATGATAACGTTATCAACCTACTATATTTAATTGTAGCGTAAAAATAAAGCGGCCCTTCTAATGACCTATATCATTAAAATAAGGCGATAACAGAAATGGCTAATAGATTGACTCGTATCAAGATCGTTATATTACGCATAAAGAGGCACTATCATTGTATTCCTTTAACCTGCTTTCCAATTTATATACTTTACAGATTTTAGCGTTTCATCACGACCCCATATGATGTGTAATGATATTTTTTTTAATTCATAGGAGGCTAATGAATAGGTGGGTCACCTGATGCTAAGTGATCACCACAGTTCATAGACACCGGCAACACCAGAGTAGTCGCAAGTGTGTTGGCAGACTGTGTTGGTGGGGAAGGGAGAACGGGACCGAGGAAAGGGAGAAAGGTAGGTGGGCCTCCAGCAATCTCACTGATCGAACGAAACGCAATAATGCAAGCACTGTTAACTCGCGTCAGTTTTCTGTGAGAGGATGGTACTACCCCGGATGAGACGACCCATTCATGCTGAAACCAATAAATGATATGACATGATGTGGTCTAAGAGAAACATGCTAAATCTAGATGAACTGGGTGTCAAGGAAAGCAACCAGAATACATGTATTGGCACCTAGAGACAGATTTTCAACTTACCAGAGCTAGAAAGAGAGGTTTCAAAAAGCTTCGACTCAGCCGGCTGTAATTACCGAGCCACCATCACTTCAAAGACCATTTTAAAGCTGTTATTTATGCAATTGGCTAGACTAATCCTTTGTGCAATTGAGTTGGAATTCGTTTTTTTTTTGTTTTATTGAAGCAAGACAAAGTAACTGCACTATGCCTGATGGTAAGCATAGTACAATCCAAAAACAGTGGCGACCACCGAGAGACAGATCATCCATCGTCGGTCGCCGCTGTCATGCCGGCCATAATGACGAAAGTAACCCGGTACTGAATATGTACAGGCTGATCCCGAAACGCGACGCGCAAATGCGAGTCACTATGACGTAGATTTATGTTGCATTGTTTTCTCCTCGCTCTTGTTTCATCAGAATATGGTCCACTCAAGTTGTTGTCTTCATTCATGTTGTAATCATGTTACCCTTTCTTGATGTCCACTTGTTTGTACGTATTATACATATAATACAATGCAAGCAGGGTGGTAGGGTTTTACAGCCCGACTGGGTCGCAGCCACCATGTATATGGCGAAAAAGCCCGTAATAGTGATTCGCTTCTACTGGTCGCGTTTCGGGATCAGCCTGTGCATATCCAGCTTTTTACAGGCCGGCATGATAGTGGCGACCGGCGATGGACAGTGTGTCAATCGGTGGTCGCTATTATTTTTGAATTGTACTATGCTTACCATCAGGCATAGTGCAGTCACTTTGCCGTGCTACAATAAAAAAACAAAAAAAAAGACCTGACAACAAACTAACCGTTTACTTCAAAGGAATTATTAATAATACGACTTAATTAAACAATATAAGCACAGAATTTGATTTCACTTCAAAAGTAAACTGATTGATTTCTCAAATGGTAGCAGTTAAAATTCAGATTAAATGTTAGAATAAAGTAATTAAGCACCTGCAGTAACTCTTTGATCAAGTTAATCCGCGAGATTGCCTCGAAAGTGGGCGTCGAAATTATTTCGGCTTCGTTAGTAAGACATTGAATTTCGTCGGCCATTTTAATCTGTTGCTTAGAAAACTTTTAGTTTCTGATTTAATTAATTTTACAACCTTTCAAATGTGATTTTATAGTTTTTGTTGGCGTTAATTTCTTATATATTAAAGACAGTAAGCATGAAGTTTTACGTGTTTATAATCTGGGTAATAATAAAGATGCATTTCTGTTACTACCACGATTGAGCTTTTTATTTTATTTGTCTCCAGAGTGGTATAGATTGAAAGAGATATTCATAAGTATTTCAGATAGAAGTAATAAAAAACGTTAATCGTTTAGTATGCAATATGAAGGTTAATTCAAAACGTAGTTATGTTTTAAATTGCAAATTCTATACATTTGACATGTCTTCTTTGGTTAACGAATCAAACGACTACAAAAAACGTGAATATAAAATATACATTTTAAGGAGTATTAATGCGAAAAGGAAAGATATCAAAGACAACATTATTGTAAGTACTATAGAAATTAAATTTACATTTAGGGGAGTTTAATTATATCAAACTATAAATACTTTATAGAACAACTTCAAGTAAAATGGAACGCATTGAAATTTATCACAATTGTATCTAATCTACTTATGCCTGTCTATTTCCCGCCAAATTCTGGACGAAAAATAGCATAATGTAAACTTCTCCAGGTCCCCAGCAAAATGTATGACAGTTCATATTTAAAAAATGATAATGGCAATAGCATGTTAAACGTAAAAAACAAATCTAGTTTTAAATTTTAAAGTGATATACGCAATCGATATTTTTACGATCAATTTTATCAAGTGGCATCTATAATGTAAGTAGAAAATTATTAAACTCTTATTAAAGGAAATTCGGGGCTGTCGTGCTTTTATAACTAAGAATAATACCACAAAATATATATAACCTTATACGATAATTAAAATCGACATCGATATACGTGACAACACTAAATTATTTACCTTCGTCCGGTTGCAAAACAACAAGACCTACGCGCCGTAAGCGTCATGCAGTCTGCATACTATGTCGACCGTGGTCGGTATGTCAACAAAAAATATGCAAATTTCTTAATGCACTCCATTAACACAGCTACCGACATAAAAAGTAGGAAAACTTTAGTTAATCAACTGCAAGTGTAACGTGGTAAATCAGAGAGTGTAACAAACATTAAATGCAGCCATAGTAACAGGTATCTGAATGCGACGTCCGAACGTTTGAAGGCTATAGGGAGGTAAAAGTAAGTTTGTAACATTGAGAAAAATCGTAAAACCCGGATCGACATGTTTGAGAAAACATTAATATCAATGAATTATTGAAATATTCAACATGAGTTGCATAAAGCGTTCGCTTATTTAGAACATACTGTTGTGAAACGTTGCATGATTGGGTTAATTTATAAATACTTTGTGATTTTATTTTTTGGAGGATATTATTATTATTGGGATTACAGCTATTAGAAAATTAATCTGTATGTACGGTCATAGCATTTGAACACTTACACAAAAAGAAAAAAAAAGTCATCTCCTGATGGCGGAAAGGAAAATGGTTCGAAAGATCCTAAAACCAAGAGAGATAATGGTTCAGTCATTTCAATTATGTTTAGAATAACGAAGTATCGAACGATTAAAAGCGAATAGTTGGGTTGTTGTCCGATTAGTTGCAAGCCAAAATTTAGCAAGAGATTGCACTGGGACAAATGCCGTGCTTTTGTTTCTGAGACAAAGATTCTTTTTGGATTATTTTATTATTACAGGATATAAATTAGAATGCAGTGGCTTTCAAGACGACCTTCTAGCAGAAGGAATTAGCGGAGATAGTCCGCGAGGGGATCCTCTAGGCGGATTTCTCTGCCTACGGTGGGCTGAAGGAAGAAGGAGGCGAGGTGATTCCGCGCTTTTTCTTTCTAACATAACCCCGTACGTAGATGGATCGGGGGAGGCATTTACACAAGGTCAATAGACGGGAAGATGGTTAGTGTGCACCTGTCTACAAATTAGGCCGAAACACAGTGGGAGAAGACACTGGGACGACTACTAAGGCGATGTGGTTGCATACACAAGCGACCACGTGTCGTCCTATTAAAGTGGCGTAGTCCAGTGAAGTTGTTAAGACCTTGCTAGGTCAATAGCGTAGTCAGTTAAAAAAAAATATACCATGGAGTTTTACAGGATTTCTCCACATTAAAAAAAGATTAATATATTATTAAGGTCTAATTAGAACAGTGTATTTGTCGAATAATGCACATTTATGAAGGTTTCCAAATCGATGAACAAATAAAACAATATATTCAATTATGTTAGAAGTTTACTTCGAAAAAAAATCCTGATCTAATTATCAGAATCAATTACGTAATAGTGCTAAAATGTCCTAGATACCTAGAAGATTAGGTTTCAATCGCTAACCATTTATCGAATTATGCCAATATGTTGCACCATCTAGCAATACGATTTCATCAATAATTCAGTTCGACATTACAAGGATCTATATTCAATGAACGTTACGAAGAAAAGAGTTAATTTTTAGAAAACAATTGTTATACATAAATTAAACCATCTTCTTTAGTTACATACCAAAAGAGTTTTACACGAGACAAATGGATTTATGTTTGCAAATTAAGTTATACGAAACCCTAATAAATTCACGTTGAGTGGGATTTCATCACTCTTTATTAGGTCATGGCACTGACCTTGCTTATGTCATCTGCGTTTATCACATTTACTTACAATTCTGTGTATATTTGTAATGATTTCTTATTGACATATGTTAATAATTACATAACTATTAGAAACCCAGAATTTCACATGTGTTTAATTACCGTCAACAGTATTATGTAAGTTTAATTAAGCCCCATATGAGTTACGACTATTGCATAGTTAACTACCCGCTTAAGACATGCACGCGGTATGGTCTTTTATTAAAATAGGCATTCACAGATCGGCGATTTACGATATTGCATTGGCGACTAACCCGCCCTCGGTTTAAGCCATATTGCGTCACGCGGGCCGCGTGTACTGTTATTCCTTTGTCGCTTAGAATACATCTGATGTATACCTTGTGTGGTAAATTTCTCTGCCTTTAACGGCAATTTGCGCGCCTCCTCCTGCCACCGTATCTGGACCTGACCTGGGGACCCATCACCTCATTTCACAAGTCTGGCGGACGAGGGCAGGCAGCTGGTGTGAACCCCGTCTGTCTCTCCCTATAAGGTAGGAGCCTGGCGGCCACCTTCCGCCGGGCGGACCGTTGGGCGGCTTTCCAATGGGACTAACATAGTTCGATCCCTTGCCGCCACAACAATACGTTCTGACGGTACACCGTGGGGTTTTAGTCCGAGCGAGTCGGACATAACCCACTCTCTTCCTCGAGATTTCTCCACGTCATTAAAAAGTATGTACTTTAAGCACACACGATAAAAGTGAAACATTCGTATCACAGAGAAACATCCTAATCAAAAAAAGTACAACAAACAGGCAACGTCACACGATGTTCCCGGGTCACCCATCCAAGTGCTAACCGCGCAAAACGTTGCTTAACTTCGGTGATCGGACGAGAACTGGTATTCTCCTCACTCTACCTGACACAGTGTGTATCTTCTTTATCTTTTGTTGGATAAAAAGGTTGCGGTTCAAAAGTTCAAAACCCACTTACTGGAAATTTCATTTTTGAAATCACTGGCAAAATTTGCTATTCTATTTTATTATATATTCTAATACAGTTAATTTTCTTCTTGTTTTAATTATTTTCAATACTTACTATAATATTAATAACATTAGATCATCTCTTTGGCAACAGCAACCGCGTACCACGACATGTCCGTCTCATCCATATTGATATCTCATATCAATACCACGTCAATTGAATCATAAGCAATGAGACAACACGTATAATGTTATCCAACGTATTTTCATAACCCATTGTTTATACGTTCCGTGTATTAACTCGCCGTTGTAAAGCAAACAATGGAATGAGACAGCGTTTGATAGGCGACGGGCAATCAATTTCCTGTCGAGGTGCTTAGCAAAGGCTCTAATGGTTATCGTTTCCTTAGCAAGGCGACTAATATCTTTTTAGGTATAATGTTGAATTTATTTTAAACGTATTCTAGAAGTAATAAACTTTTCGAATCCGGTTTTCGAGTCGTTCGTTTTATAAGTCGTCCATTTTTGGTTTGTGAAATTGTAAAACAAATTGTTAATAATTGGCTTTTGTTTCCCTGTATGGCTTTTGATAGTCGTGTCGAAGGCCGATTTCGATAAAATAATAGCTATAAATAGGTTTTTACACTTTTACTTATTGCCTGAATAAATTATGTATTATTATTTTCCCTTATTGATTTTTTATGACGTGCTCGAATTAAATGTTGATATATTCATTAATTACCTCAGATAGATAATCACTTTATTATTAATGAAACTAATATTTCCATATTTATTCATTTTAAACACAATTCAAAACTTTTTAATAGCTCTGAATATAGATGCGCAGAACACAAATATAGTTATATATATATACCATCTAAGCAACGTAAAGATAAGTAATTGAAATTTTAGATTTCTACAGTAATAATGTAACTTCCTTTTGTAAAAATCTCTTGATAATATTACGTGTAAGCCCGAACATACGACTATGTGCAGAACAACCAAAAAATTCACAAACACTGTATGTTAGCTTATTTTAGTATTTAGGATCGAATGACGTTATTGAAGGTGGATTGGCTAATTAACTAACGAGTCATGCTTGCAGCTTAGTCAATTAGCCGACAAATGTGTTCCTATTTCGTTCCTTGACGAAAACCCCGGTGATGCTTCAAATATATTACCTGAAACAAAAAAAAACATATATTTAATATTTTAATAAAAAAATACTTTACAATTATCTATCAAATATCAAAGGAATACTGTCATTTGCTCACAATATACTATGTTGTTTTGTAAAAAGATGTGGAAACACCTTCTGGTCTGGGTTTTTTTTTTATTTAATTGCTGCCCTTTTTTTATCTGTCACCTTTCAAGGGATGTTTTGTACTTTTAGTTTACATTGTTAAATAAGTAAATATAATCCAAATAATAACTACACTATTAGAATAGGCACATTAAACGCCTAATCCCATGAATCTTGAGATTTATCAACACTATGGTTACTCTACGGTGGGATTCTTTACTTTTATTTATTCTTTATTTATTCATTAAAATTCATTCATAATCATACGAGGTAAGCATAAACAATAGCAACCACTTTTTTCTTCCGTTCATGTCGCAAAACATTCGCCACTGTCAACCTCTTTTTTTAACTTTATTTTTGGCAATCAATCTATCAGATTATTACTGTCGTTGTCGCGTAATCAATAATATTACAAGCGTCGTGCAATCACTTCAATATTGCGTCGTGTGAGTCAATATTCTAACAAGACGGTGGATCCCTTGTTAGAACCTTTCAGGGAGTTTTTGTGGCATCTCAGAATTTCATACTCCGTGGTATTATTTTCCATTCACTTCATTTATGCACATTATGCTAACTATATTACGTAAAACACCACCATATTTACTAAGTATAGAGTCAAATAACACAAGATTATGAATAAAATATAAAATCCACTATATGACAGACTAAAATCCCGTCAAAAACTCCCCGCGTCAACCTTTTAATTTCGCAACGATTTCAGTAATTTACAGATACATACACATCAGACATGGAACATAAAAAACAGAGTAGATAACAGTTTTTCATCTCAATAAAACTATTAAAATAACACTGGTCTGCAATGAAATCCTACTTTAAAAAATTTTGTCATAAATATTACGATTCAAATGTTCTGAATCTATCCCCGTTGGTCGATTTTTTCATCACGTCTAGATTTTTCTATATGATATTTTTTTTTATTTAAAAATTTGGGTATTTTTCAATTTTTTTGTGCATCAATGTTACAAACAGTGTATGTACTAAATAAGTTTTAGCGAGTTGTAAGACAAAGAAAATGCCGAAGGTGATTTTTATGGTAGTACATAGACGCATGCGCAGTATTCGCTGTGACTTCACAACAGTCGAGTGAAATATATATATATATTTTTTATAGAAGCACGACAAAGTGACTGCACTAAGCCTGATGTTAAGCATAGTACAATCCAAAAACATCGGCAACCACCAAGAGACAGATTATCCATCGCCGGTCGCCACTGTCATGCCGTCCATAATGACGAAAGTCGCCCGGTACTGGATATGCACAGGCTGATCCCGAAACGCGACGCGCAGAAACGAGTCGCTATGACGGGCTTTTTCGCCTTATGCATGGTGGTTGCGACCCAGTCGGGCTGTAAAACCCTACCACCCCGCTCTCGTCATTGCCTCGTTCGTTGATCAGCAGGGTGCACCACGTGCAGGTGAGGTTGGCTTGGGTGTCTCAAGTCTTAAGATGTTATTCGACACCCCTTACACCCCAAATATGTCACTCAAGATTCATTTTTTGGACTCTCATTTAGATTTCTTTCCTGAAAATCTTGGAGCCGTATCAGATGAGCATGGTGAAAGATTTAATCAGGATATAATGCAGATTGAAAAACGCTACAGTGGGAAATGGTCAGCAGCAATGCTTGCTGATTTCTGTTGGTCAATTCACCGAGAAACTCCAATAGAAACGATGAAAAGGAAAAAACCACAAAATAACAAATTTTCTCACCATACAATGAGATAGCTGACCGATATTTATTCATTTTGTGACTATAATTTAGGATTTTTCACTGTAAAACTTAGACCGTAATTTTTTTTCATTTCGTTATGATAATTGATATTTTAATAATATTGTTTGTTAATTAAATAAATATTATATTGGAAATCTACGTGTGGTACTTAATTGTATGTCAGATTCCGTGTTTAGAGCACAAAATATGATGAATTCATGCAAAAAACAAGAACGAGAAAAAATATTTTTTTTTGCGGACCACTGTAATTAGTTAACATTCATTCCTCAGTACTTGAACAACTTAATAGACCTCTTAGATATTTTTATATATCCTTATCTCATTAATTTTATATCTAAATGAGCAAAATCGTGGCGCTAGTATCATAATATAAATATACTATTAATAGTTATGTTATCTTTGACCTTTCGTCTTGTTATACATAAGATCGTGTCGTTAATGGGTGATCATATAATGTATATCAAAAGTTATGTATAGTTTAGCGATTTTATGTTAGTGGAGATAAAGACGCATGTTTATTTGTTTTTGAAGGATTCAGGCCGCGTCGTATTGATTGTAGACGGATTTTTTTAATATCAAGCAAACGAACAGTTGGGTCACCTGATGTTAAGTGATCATCACCGTCCATAAACACCAGCAACACCAGAGGAGTTACAGTTACAGCTGTATTGGTGAGAAAGGGGGAGAGGGAAGGGAGGTAGGCCTCCAGCGCTCTCACTGACCGAACGAAACGCAACAATGCAAGTACTCTTACTTCACGTCGGTTTTTTGTGAGAGTGTGGTACTTACTCCCCCGGACGAGCCGACCCATTCATGCTGAAACCAGTTTATAGCGTCAACGTGGCTCTACCACCTACAAATAGTGATATTATTTACAATCTGTGTCAATATATTTGTCCGCTGTGAATATAGTTGGAAGTTCTTTATAATATAAAACATAGTTACATTATATTATTAAAACTATGACCATTCGATGTAGAATGTTTTGTAGATAATTCTAGGCTACATATTTGTTGGATTCGATTGACACTTTGCCATTTTTTCAATGCGCAGCCAATTGGCTAATAATATATACAAAACGCCCATACAAACAATAAATGTGACAAGTACACTACAGTCAAATAGAAATAGTACGCGGCTCACACAAAAGCAACGAAGTGTATAAGTGTATAAATGTATAACATACGCACGCGAACACTCAAAGATGTCCCCAGCGGTGACATAGAGGGACATGATGGCATGAGAGAGCGTCATCCCATTCGACGTGATAGCATACGGGTCAATTTTATTGTTGAGGGGCGCCAAAAGTAAACACGTAGCTTGCTAAAAAAACATTTTTACACAAACGAAGTTGCGCGTATCCGCTAGTCATAAATACAATTGTGAGGGCATAAATATGAAGCGAATTTATTTATTACAGGATCGGGCAGACGTCACTGTAATTCAAAAGTGCGCTGACTAGCCTACGTCTAGACAAGGCGATGGCGATGCACGATAGCGATGTAGCTCTGATAATTATTTCTGATCGCCCCCGGGCGTCTCGTGATCCGCCGTGATGGTACAGACAGGTTAATATAAGTTATGAGTTCGCGGTTACTTCCATATTAAATTACAATAATGTTTACGCCGTTTCCATTGAGGGGTGAGCAGTGTTTTGTTTCATATAAATAATGGCTAAGTACCTGGGCGACCGAGCCTAGCTCGGTTCTTTAAAAAACATTTTCATATCAAAATAAACTGTTAGGTTTGCAAGCCCAAATTACCATTTTTAGTAAAAAATAAATTAAAAAATGATATCTCTTCTGCTGTCACTCGGATTCGAACTGAGATTAGACGCATTTTCGAAGCAGCCGATTTCTATCTGAGCTATTTTTGTTTTGATAGCGGCGGTGGAATTTACCTTTATATTCTAGCTATATATATATTTAAACACAGATAAATGAAATCTAGCTACATCCCCGAAAGCACTTACATACTATAGTAAGTTTCACGGAAATCGCTGACGCCGTTTCCAAGAATCTGAATATCTAACAATATACAAGAATTGCTCGTTTAAAGGTATTAGATATATATTCCTATATATTATTTTAGTCTAGCTTTAAAAAATCAGATGCTTAATATATGAAATTCGTAATTAAAATAATAATAATAACAACGGTTAATAAAATAATGTAAATTAATTATACTGTGAATTATTTCAATTCCATAATTTCTATAGTGAAATTATTACCGTTATTCCCTCATTCACATCTATTGGCGCTCCGAATAATTAATATATACTTTTTTATACATCATATTAACTCGGCAAATAGACTGCACAATATTCATACAAAATCAATATTAGATGTACACAGGCTCTTATACTATGTGTCGCTAGTCTGACGTAAGCCGCGTAAGAAATACGGTCGGTCACGTTAACTAGCATGTCATGACGGGAAATTATAAATTTATCTCCTGCCAAAAAAATACCGTTCAACGCACTTAAAATAGTTTTAACTTTAATAATAATAGTTAAGTTAATTAATAAAAATACTACAGTAAATTTTGGACACTGTATAATCAGCACTATATTTAAAATGATTTCTCAGTAATAAAGCAAACGAAATTAGAAAGTCGGCAGAAATATATGTATAAAAAAATGGTACAGACCAATCCACAAAAAATTCCGCATACAATGATTATAGTTCTGTCGTTGAGCCTCAAAGGATCTGTATTTTCATAATATATAGGATCATATATAACAATGTATCTAAAATTTCGTATATTTCCCGCGTTGATTCTATTACATTTAAGCGCTATAAAGACTCATTCATAAATTACATCATCATAATCATTGTCATTACTCACTCTGTGACGTCATATGTTTAAATATAAAATATTAACTCGGTACAATTCTAAACTTCAAGTAGGTGTGACGTAAACCGTATATCTGTTACCGTACAAATGTTTGATTTATTGTTATTTTTATGAATAAGATTCTAATAAAAACATATAAATAATTTTGAAGGAGTGTAATTGTAAATTAATCATTTCTAAATTTAAAATTGCAGGATATGTGGCGTCAACGCTTGGTGGGGGCGTTACATAAATGTGACCACTTGTGGCAAGGACAAGAGTGGGTTCTAATACCCATAACAATCAAGTGACGTAATTTATGGAAGGCCTTTAAGAAGTCACGATGCAATTGATTTTAACCAAATTGGTTCCGAATATACGTAAAAATTCTTTTTTTTTTTCACTAATGCTACCTTTTATTGATAATATGATAAAAGAAGAATATAGATGATTTCATACTTTATTAGGCAATTTCCCGTCTGTGTCGTTTTATTATCTCGATAGTTTTGTTATATCTCAGAGGGATTAGGCAGCGTTTTCGACGAAAGCTCCCAGACGACTTGATTTTTTTCGACATTTCCAACATTTATCGTTATATTTTGACCAATTTACACAAAATCTTGACAAATTATGTACCTAAATCTTCCTCGTGAATAGCTTTATTTTGAATGGAAAGAACATGCAAATCTGCTCAGGAGTTTTTAAGTTTATCGAGAACAAAGAGACAGACGTGGTGGAGGACTTTGTTTTGTAATAAGTATTGTTTACATGTAACTTTATAATATGTAATTGATTATCTATTCAATACTTTTTTGGAACGAAGTTCCTAGCGGCAGGCTTGGAGGAGATAGGGATTATGCTGCGCGACCGAACTGAAAAAAATGTGATAGTAAAACCGTAACGAAAAGTGCGTGGAATAAAACCGTTAAATGAGACGTGCGCAGGCGCGACCGTCGTATACACAAGCGAGTAGTGTATAATACCTTTCTCTTTCTCCTTTTTTGTAATTAATTCTATTTCTATGTAATTTTATGTTGTCAAACAAAAATAAAGAGACATATATTGTTATTTTAATTGATAATTTGAATTACGATTACATAAAATTGAGCACGATTTTTTTATATTAGCCAAAGGAACTTCGTTCCTACCTGGTGTCCCACGACACCACATTCTTTTTTATTCTATTTAAAATTATCATTATACCAAATTCGTATGTCAATAAAGTTCGCCAGAACGTTTAAACCTGCTTATTAATCAATGTGTTCAGCGTAGCATTTGCAGTATATATAATTAAATAAATAAAACACACATTGAATCCGGCGTGTCAACAATTATTGTCTTCAGTTCCACCTTTCACTTTTGATTTTACATTGTTGCCTAATAATTATCTAATTTAAATCATTAATCTAGATGAAGGATATAGATTATAAATTACCACTACTATAAGTTTTGCTAAAAAATAATTTCTCACTGCAAGCTCACTTAGTTGAATTTTTGCGTGTGGAATATTAAACACAGGCTGACAAAGACAGCACTATTAGATGTATTTATCTACAGGTATTTTTAAATTATGATATTGCGATATAATTACATAAAAAGTTTCATTTAAACTAAGTCAAATATATCCAAATTCACTACATGTTTATTTTGCCTATCGTAAAATGCATTAATCGCAAAAAAAAAATGTAACAGCGATTAAACCCGAATTTTTACTTTACCAGAACGTATTTGATCATTGCTTGGTAGTCTTGGTCTTAGCTACTTAGTCTTGAAATGTTCATAAACCTATTAATGTCAAATCAGTACATATATTCTATTCGATTTATCTAATGCTATTGAAATTAAAATGTGACCCGACTCCACTAGAAAATAACTCCTTTCTACTTTGAAAGGCTTTTATCAAATTGCTTTATATAGGTAGAAAGAAGTTTTGATGTAACATTGCCGACGGAACTCACAACTCAAGACAATAAAATAAATGTGTTTTCTCTTGAATTCTCATATTAATTATAGCGTGAATGTCATATCTAAATTTCAGTTTTTTTTTAATTATTTACATTACCGTGGTTTTTATATCAATTGGTACTCGAAGTAATAATTAGGTAGGTTTTTATAAAGTTTATTAATCAATCAAACGTATGATGAGGTACAAAATAATAGTATTACATTGTTTTTTTTTCGTACTGACTACGCTATTGACCTAGCAAGATCTTAACAGCTTCACCGGACTACTAAGGCGAGCGCTTGCGGCACTCAGCTGATCCTATTTGGGCAACAAGCTCAAGGGTGCACGGCACACCTCGGCCTGGGCTGTTGCCTGATACATGCAAATCGCGAACTATCTGAGCTGACCTGAGTTAACAATTCATACATATATGAGTTGTTGGAACATATATGTGTACCAAGCATACATACCTCAACAACTCGTATATATATTTCGTATCAGATAATTTTCTAAACTATTTAGTTCGATAAGGGAAAGAAATAAAACCTTTCCACTCTCATGTATAAGCGTGTATGCGTGCACGTGTGTGGGGGTAATATGTGTAATGTTGTTGCAGTGGTGTAAGATTTTGTGTCACTGTATCGCGCGAGCAGTGCACTCAAGGGCTCCACGCCGAGGGAACGGACCTAGGCTTGAGCCGCTGCCGAGGGGGGCCTAATCTGGTGTCATAAATTTATCTCATGCCAAAAATGCTGCTCAAAGCGCCTAATGAAGTCACTTCAAAAATTCAAGCGAATTGATTATATTCTCCTTTTGCAAGTTGGTTAAGTGAAATACTATAAATATTCAATCGTTAGTATAATAAAACTTAATGCAAAGACATTTCTAAACGTATACATTTCTAATTAATTTTTTTATCAAATGCCGTAAACTAACGATTTCGCAAAACTTGAACAATTATTAATACTAATCAAACGCGTGTTTTTAATGAGAATTTTTAGTAAGGCCAGATAAAGATCTTCAAATACGACGCCGGCTTGTTTGAACGGGCGCGAATTGTGTTCATGCTTTCATATAAATCCAAAGTCATTTAATATAAACGAAACAATAAATAACAGTTTATATAGAGTGAAAGAATATTGTGAGATCGAATTAAGAATATATCTTTGAATAATTCCTGGAGATATCTTTGTAGGTGGTAAAGTCACTCTGAAGCTATTATTGGTTTCAGTATGAATGGGTCGCCTCGTCCGAGGTAGCATCACCCTCTCACAGAAAACCGACGTGAAGTAACAGTGCTTGCATTGTTGCGTTTAGTTCGGTCAGTGAGAGCGCTGGAGACCCATCTCCCCTCCCATCCCCTCTCCTCTCCCTTCCCTTATCCTCTAACCCCTCTCCCTTTCTCTCCACTCCCCCAATTACAGGCTGGCAACGCACTTGCGACTCCTCTGGGGTTGTATCTATGGACGGCGGTGATCGCTTACTAACAGGTGACCCGCCAGTTCGTTTGCCTCCTATATGTAATTAAAAAAAAAATCAAAAAGACTACAAAACTTTTTTGCTTTTATTTCCAGATTTTATATGCTTCAGTTTTTTTTTTGCTGACGTATAGTTAAATGATAAGATATTTATAAAAATGACTGAAATGTTTACTTATTCAATTTTACTTATCGTGTATCGTTATCGTATACGTGCAACATTTTTTTTACAAAAAGTCTAAAAAGTACAAACACGTTAGATTTACTTATTATTAGTAGGCCGGTGAAGCTGTTAAAACCTTGCTAGGTCAATAGTGTAGTCAATTCGAGAAAAAAAAAACATTATTATTATATGTATAGAAAAAGATTAGCTTTCGTGGCATTTCATAAAAGTAAAAAAAAAAATTTTGTAATCTGTTCATTTATTTTTCAATGATAAGTGCACAACGACAAACATGTATAGTTTTATCTATATATCTATCTATCTTCTAATACCTTTAAACGAGCAATTCTTGTATATTTTTATATTTGTATATATTCAGGATCTCGGAAACGGCGTCATCTATTTCCGTGAAAATTAGTATGTGAGTAGTTTCGGGGACGATAAATCGTTCTAGGTAGATTTTATTCACAGAAAACCTTTTTTAACTGAGTTTTCAGGCAATGAAAAATTATAGCAAGAATATAAAGGTAAATTTCGCCGGCGCTGTCAAAACACAAATAGCTCAGATGGAGATCGGTTGCTTCGAAAATCCGTGTAAAACCCAGTTCGAATCCGAGTGACAGGAAAAGAGATATATTATATATATATATATATATATGTTAATTTTATAAGGCAAACGTAACATTTTATTTTAATTTAAAAACGTTTTTTAAAGAACCGAGCTAGGCTCGGTCGCCCAGGTACAATTTATTAAGAAATTAATTCGCCGACATACGAAGTCTTTGAAAGTAACATATCACCGCATATGGCCATATCACCTCAGATAGTTTAATAAAACTGGGCCTGAATATCTGGGGTAACGAGTACGAACGTCAAAATTCCTCGCCGAACCGACACTAAATCTTGGCTTTCGGCGCTACCATTAATGGCTTAAATTAATGATTGGCACCGTTAATGATGCAATGAATTAAACATGGCCACCACCTGTGTCGAAAATTGGACGCTTTGTACTCATATAATGTTACATTTAAGGTTCACTCGCAAAAAAGGTTTTCTCGATCTGACTACGACGCTATTGACCCAGCAAGACCTTAACAGCTTCACCGGACTACTAAGGCGAGCACATAAGACACTCGGCCGATTTTATTTGACAACTAGCTCAATAGTGCACAGTACACCTCGGCTTGGGTTGATATATATATATGTGTGTTGTTAAAACATATATGTGTACCAAGCATACATACCTCAACAACTCTTACATATATTTAAAAAAAACAATAAAACCCTTCCACTTTCATGTGTAAGCGTGTATGCGTGCACGTGCGTGGGGGTGATATGTGTAGTGTTGTCGCAGTGATGTAAGATTTTGTGTCACTGTATCGCGCGAGCAGCGCACTCAAGGACTCCACGCCGAGGGAACGGACCTAGGCTTGAGCCGCTGCCGAGGGGGGCCTAATCTGGTGACATGACAAAAAAAGAATATTTGCATCATCTATGTGTCTATACTAATATTATAAAGCTGAAGAGTTTGTATGCTAGAAGGCGATAATCTTAGAAACTACTGGTCCGATTAAAAAAAATCTTCCAGTGTTATACTTACCGAAGAAGGCTATAGGATATATAATCACGGTAAGGCCAATAAGAGTAGAGCACCAATGAAGAATGTTTCAATTTCGGAGTTTTTTCCTCTTGAAAGCTTTCGCTGCATGTTAACGTTAGTCCAAATTCACTAACTATTCCACGTGGACGAAGTCGCTGGTAGAAGTTAATCATATATACTTTCAAAAATAAAAATGTGGTTAATATTTTTAATTGAACTAGTGGTTGGAATTCGGTCACTATAAGTATAAGCTTTTTTCTTTACGTGTTAATACATAGATTTTATTATGAGCATAAAATAACTATTTTCGACTAGCTGGTACCTGCGAATTCGTCCGCCTTTTTTTAAATTAACTAAATAATATGTGTTATGTACATATAATGGGAAAACATGGAAAACATTAAAAATTAAAAGCAAAAATATTGTTTGCTTGCTTGCTTACAAGAATTGGTATTTTTTACAACTTTCATAAGTTAAAGGTTAATTAAAGTTTTGTGATTTTTTTATATAAGAATATCTATATTTTTTGTAATTTGTGATTTTGGGTATTTACACCTATCTTTAATTATTAAGCCAGCATATTAGCAAAGTTGGTACATTTACTTGATGCATACAAGCTACTTCTGAGTGATAAATCCATAAATCTATAGTCCAAATAAAACAATAACTAGGCCAAATTTGTACATTAAATACTTTTTGAAAATTATAATCGGGGTAGACTTTGTTATCGATATAGAAGCTAATAATAATAATTTTGCAATTTTTGTCTTTCTCTCTGCCTGTCTGCCCTTGTGAACATGTGTCACTCCGGAAGTACTGAACCAATTTTCAGGAAACTTGACTCAGTTAGATCTAGAATACTTTTTGTCCCATAAACCACAAGGGATTCTCCAGGATAACGGACGAAAATAAAAAAATGTAGTCAATAAAATTCTTGACGAATTTTGGTATTCTTTGCGTTATATAATAGCAGACAGATTAGTTAAAAATTTAAGCTATATTTCATCTCCTTACGCTTCTTTTTTAAATTACGGCCAATATATGTAGGCTAGTTTTTATCGCAACTGAATTCGGTAGGTGACGCTGCGAACGGGTTCTAGGCTTATTTCAAAAGATTTCTCACGTACCAACTGGGTTGACGTTTGTGTGAGTCCCTTAATAGTTTGGATTCACAATTGGGCATGGTAAGTATGGCTGCAATCGGGTTATCGGTTCATTAAATTTTTTCGCGTTTAAAAATAAATTGAAACCGGTGATAATCGCTTTGATGCTGACAAAGTTGCACAGGTAAGCTAGTTAGAAATAAGGAATAATGAGATACTACTCGGAGTACATGCAGATTAGCTGAATTGGCAAAAGGTATCTGGAGTAGTTTGTGACCCACGAATGCCGTTGAAACTAGAGGAAAGGTTATAATAAGAACAGCCGTGGTACATGGATCTGAGAACTGACTGGGGTACGAGAGAGATGGATCAGAAAACAATGCATGTGGCAGAGATGCGAATGTTGAGATGAATGTATGATATAACTAGAATGAATAAGATTCAAAGTGGGTATATCAGAGGAAGCTTCAAAATAGCACCAGCGACAGAGACACAATTAAAACAATATATATAATAATGTATGTGCTGTTACGGGTATATTTTATATACGTATAATGACGAAAGAGCTATAAAATTTTCATAGTAAATAAAATCCCATAAATATTTATTATAAAGTAATCATACTGATCTCACATATTTGAACATAGTCAACGTTTTATTATTCCATTAAACTCGCTGTTTGTTTCATAAAATTGTTAATATTTTATTTGTGAACCGACAATATGTCGGTTCACACGAATGTTTTATAGTGCCCACTGAATATTTGATAAACTTAAATAAATCGTTATCATAACATTCGATTTCTTATTAAAAATTATGTTATTATGTCAAATAACATTTATTAAAGATGTTTCTTCATTTTGCTGGACACGCTAATATACGAAATAACTGTAATAATCTGTCCAAGATTTGGAACAAATATATTTGCATACATCTGAATTTTATAGCTTTTGATGTGATAACGTCTTATAAATTGATGAAAGCCAGCTTCAAGCACGAAAAAGCATGACTCGTCACGTTCCGCTTGAGCCGAGCGTGTAAGCGAGAGCACGGAATAAGCGTTAGATAGGTGCTAGGCCTATGCGTTCAGGTAGTCATACATCTATCTCTCTACAATTCCATCGGCCGATTTGTCCGAGTCATTATAAAGTAAAATTAATGTTACATACAACAAACTTTTTATAGTAAAGTTATTCCTGGAGTTTTTGGCGGGATTTCAGTCTGTCATGTAGTGGATTTTATATTTTATTCATAATCTTGTGTTTCTTGACTCTATATTGTGTAAAGTTGGTGGTGTTTTATGTAATATGGTTAGTTTATTGTGCATAAGTGAAGTGAATGGAAAATAATACCGCGGAGCATGAAATTCTGAGGTGCCATCTTGTTAGAATATTGATTGACACGACGCTTGATATTGTTATAATCGTACGACGCTTGTAATATTATTGATTACTCGACAATGGCAGTAATAATCTGAAAGATTGATTGCCAAAAAGCAAGTTAAAAAAAAAGTTATTCCTTAGTATTATCACGTTAATACTCTTAAGAGCGGAGTAATTAAAGTTCAAAATATATATCATATATAATACACTCTTGAATTTTTT
>JACEII010000070.1:1472374-1541665 GCA_014332785.1 Antheraea mylitta | reverse complement strand
ATATATGTAGGAGTTGTTGAGGCGTGTATGCTTGGTACACATATACGTTTCAACAACTCATACATATATGAATAGTTAGCTAGGTTAGCTAAGATAGGTCGCGATTTTGCATGCAACAGGCAACAGCCAAGCCGAGGTGTGCCGTGCACCCTTGAGCTGGTTGCCAAAATAAAGTCGGCTGAGTGCCTTAAGCGCTCGCCTTAGTAGTCCGGTGAAGCTGTTAAGACCTTGCTGGGTCCATAGCGTAGACATTTCGAAAAAAAAAAGCGTCCAATATAATCTCGAGTTAATCTTTTTGTTCTATGTATAACTACTTATGTATAACTAGCTTTTGCTTGTGTTTCACTTACGTTATTGTAATGATGACCATCAAGATTAGTCCTTCTTTCTGGAACAAAGGTATCCTATGTCTTTTTCTGTACTAACTCCTTATAGTGTATGTACAAAATTGTATGATGACCGTTCGTGCATTTAACGTGTGACAGCGTGACAAACAAACAAACACCCTTTTGTATTTATAAAATACTAGCCGCTGCCCGCGACTTCGTTCGTGTGGAATAGTTATTTTGGGCTAACGCTAACACGCACCGGAAGCTCTTAAGAGGGAAAATACCCCGATTTTTAAACATTCTTCATTAGTGCTCCGCTCCTATTGGTTTTAGCGTGATGATATATAGAATTTTTCAAATCTGACCTGTAGTTCCTGTGATTACCCCCTACAACATCACAACGTCACAAGCTCACAAACTGTAATTATATATGAGTTTTAATATTAACATTTTTGTTAAAACGTTGGTTTTTTCCATAGCATATGAACGTGAAAAATTAACGAATTATGGTTGAATTTCAACCACAAGATTTTAACTAGTAAAACTAACATAAGTCAAATTTCACAACAACAACATTAGGTACAATGCTTCATATGTACAGTTAGAAATACTGTACATATATAGTTTCTTTGAATTGGTAACAACTGACCCTGACAAACTATTGTTACATGAATTTTCGACATATCAAACTTAAACAGAAATGTTACAAACACCTGACGCGAGGATCGTACACAAAACTTTCAACTGTGAGACGGCTTTCTGAAATTAACTCAAACAAACAACTAACTACTCGATTAAAAATCGATACACCGTTCAAAGGGGCCGAATCGATTATTAAAATTTTACGACCAATCGATCGATTTAAAATTAGATCAAAAGATCACTGGAAGCATGCAATCAGATGTATTTAAAACTTCCCATCTGATTTTAAATAGATTTATAAATACGTCGAAAATTATTTTATTGAAGCTGACTTCAGTAACGTCTGTTTTGTGTTTAGCGTAGTTCTATATTTACTTGGCCACTATGTTCATAATAGTTTTATATTGCAACTAGCTGTGCCCGCAACTTCGTCCGCGTGGAATCTTGTATAAAAGCAGTGACTAGTAATCTAAATGTTTTTGTAGGCGGTAGAGCCATGCTGATGCTATATCTGGTTTCAGCATGAATGGATCGGCTCGTCCGGGGTAGTACCACCCGGCCCACAGAAACACCGACGTGAAATAACAGTGCCTTGAATTGTTGCGTTTTGTTCGCTCAGTGAGAACACCGGAGGCCCATCTCCCTCCCTCTTCCTTCCCTATCTTTCCATTTTCCCCTCCCCCCTTCTCCACCAACACAGGCTGGCCACGCACTTGCATTTTTTTTGGTGTTGCTAGTGTCTATGGCAGGTGACCCACATGTTTGTTTCCCTACTATGATATAAAAAAAAAAGTATTAAGTCCATTTAATTTCCTCTCGTACTTAAGTCGCGTCGACATTAAAATTACAATAGCTTTTGATAGAAAGAACCGATTTTAATGAAACAAAGCCTAAATATTACTCAAAGATATGCTTTATGATTGTCTTGAAGAGGTTCTATCATGAATGCAGTATTTTTGCAGTGATGCGTGTTCATACAAATAGACAGAGAGACAGATAGATATTTGTAAAATTGATTGAAATGTATTTATTACTTATTCTTAGACATCGGTCCCTTTTTTTTACAAAAAATCTAAAAAGCGCAGTTACGTTAGATTATATTTTTATTACATGTCTAGAACATAATATAGAAGGCCTGGAAAGCACATAGTCTACATAAAGGTGGATTATACGCTTTTGAAGATAATTACAATGTCATCCAAAAAAGTTGAGCGCACCTTTGAGTTCTTCATACATATACTAGCGGTTTATGCGGACGTAATCCTGCTTTGATAATTAAAAAAAAATCCTTAATGCCAATTCTTCGATCCACTGAAACACGCAAAATTTCATCAAAATTGGTCTAACCGTTTAGGAGGAGTACAGAAGAAATTTATATATATACTGAATATTGAATAAATATTATTGCAAGTAAACATATCCAATTTGATAACTAATATAATGATTGATCGTGAAGGATTTTCTCAAAATATCCTTTCTTGGAATTCGCATTGTAAGGCGCTATGAAGATAACTCACACCATATTCCAAAGATATCATTTCTCACACGATCGTATTAGACTTACTTCCATTTAGTGAATCGTTTCTAGCGTCAACGGGTGAACGATGGACGGGTATTATGTTATTTTCCGATGCTATATCGAATTCATATATTTTCTGATGCTTCTATGATAGAGAACGCATTTATTTTATTGGCGACGATTACTGTGTAGGTATTTTTACACAGTTTTGAATTGAACCTCCTTATGGAGCGGGGTGAATTGGATTTTATAAAATGAAAATGTGTAAAAAGGAGATATTTATAAATGTATATTATAGATTTTATGCTGTGAGAGAATGAGAGAATGAGAATATTAATGTACATGAAATATATACAAAGAGAGAGGAAGAGAGAGAGAGAGAGAGAAACGTTGAAATTTAAGCACAAGCGTCGAAAGCACATTGTTTTCTAGTGAATCGTAGTGACCTTCGCGCATTTTTAAATTTTATTCTGCGTTGTGTATTATTGACAACGTTAATCATTACATATTATAAAACAAAGTCCTCTGCCACGTATGTTTGTCATTACACATATCACCTCCACACACGTGCACGCATACACGATTACACATGAAAGTGAAAGGGTTTTATTTCTTTCCCTTATCGAACTGAAATAGTTTAGAAAAACTTACCCGACACAAAATACATATAGGAGTTGTCGAAGTATGTATGCTTGGTACACATATATGTTTCAATAACTCATATATGTATGAATAGTTAGCTTAAGTTAGCTCAAATAGGTCGCGAAGCTGAGGTGTGCCGTACACCCTTGAGCTAGTTGTCAAATAAAATCGGCTGAGTGTCCTAAGCGTTCGCCTTAATAGTCCGATGAAGCTGTTAAGGCCTTGTTAGGTTAATAGCGTAGTCAGTTCGAGAAAAAAAAACATCTGTCTGTTCGCGATAAACTCAAAAACTGCTAAACGGATTTTCGTGCAGTTTTCACCGGTAGAAAAAGTGATTCATGAAGAAGGTTCAGGTATATAAATTGTCTAGTTTTTTTTTATATCAGGGCGGGATAACCTCCGCCTGGCACTCTAGTATATACTAAAATATTACATGATAGCGTCGAAAATAATGTTTACCATCCCCATAGTATATTCATATCATTATCTTGCAAATTAATCAGAATATTAAGTTTTACTTCTACTCCTTGTAAAGTACACATTTTTTTTAACTATGTCTTACGTCATCTACATTATTTTACCAGTAAATTGTTACTTGGCTAACAGTTTGAAACTATTTATTATTAATTTATATTGAGGAATTAGATACGATAATTTTCTATGCGTATCCATAGTGGCCAGTATTGTTAGAAGTAACGGATATTTCTAAAAACGATATAATAAAAGTGTTGTTAAAAATCATTCATTTGTAAACATGATAAAATTATCGTATACTATCTGACCCGTGCACAATTCATTGGGCGAATTAGTCACTTAATAATTAAAATCATTTTTGTATTATAAAAAACTACTTTTTATTACTTTAAATATAAAAGTTACACTTATGCTGTCGGTGACTTTTTTTTAGGCATTACCATCTACAACTTTTCTCTAGAGCTTAACCACATAACTCTCATCGTTAAGGCTGCGTTCGCAAGAAAGATTTTCGTTCAATCGTTTTTTCTCCGACTTACTTTGCAAATCCGACTTCCACAAAAAAGTCTTTTCATTTTTCGGGTTAATATATTGCCTATGATACTCACAAATAACGTGATTTTCTATTGATAAAAGAAGTTTCAAAATCGGTTTAGTAAACCCATATATTACTTACCCCCTATAAGCTCATAAACTTTACCTCTTTATAATATTACTAGCTTCTACCTGCGACACCGTTCGCGAGGAATAGTTACTTTGGTCTAACTAACACGCACCGGTAGCCCTCAAAAGGAAAATAAAACAGTTTTGGAACATTTTTCATTAGTGCTCGGCTTCTATTAGTTGTAGCGTGATGATTTATACATGAATTTATCATATCGGACCAGTAGTTTCTGAGATTACCCCCTACAACATCACAAATACACAAACTTTACCTCTTTTTGACATTAGTATACATACATGTGGTAGCGTTAATTGTCGGAAATGGTTCATAATAAAATTTAATATACGAGACCTTAAAGAATCGCGGAAACGAAAGTAAAATGAAATGTTTGGAAAGTTATTTATTGATTGTTTTGCTAAAAACCATTTGCCAGTGTCGCTTACATCGCAGGATGTCCGTGCGATTCGCTGTGGATCGTGCATTACCTTTATCGATTGAAAGTGTGACCCGGCATTATAAACATTGTAATAACGTGCTATGAATCTTGCAGGTTTGAAGTAGTGGAATTTGTTTTCAATTCACCTATATTATAGACCATAATTGCCAGACTATAATCTTTTTTTTATGTCATAGGAGGTAAACAAACAGATGGGTCACCTAATGTTAAGTGATCACCACCGTCGATAGACACCAGCAAGACCAGAGGAGTCGTAAGTACGTTGCCAGCTAGTATTGGTGGGAGAATGGGAAGGGGAGGTAGAGAAAGGAGATAGGGGAGGTGAGACTCCGGCGCTTTCACTGACCGAAGAAAAGGCAACAATGCCAGGAATATTACTCCACGTCGGTTTTCTGTGAGAGTATGGTACTATTCCAGGCGAGCTCACCCATTCATGCTGAAACCAATAATAGCTCCAGCGTGGCTCTACCACCTTTAAAGGACCCACCTGTTATAGGACGGGAAAAATTAAGTAGGTTACGTTAAAAAACGACCCCGGCTTTTTGTGATTAAGTGTAAGCAGAAGAAAAAACAAACAGACAGACAAACAGAATAAAATTAACAGTTCAAGGCTTTAAGCAACGAAGTATTAAGGCAATATTGATAATATTTCGTGATCGATGTGGAGAGTTTATTGACTCTAGGAATATTGTGACATAGGAAGTGTTGAAGGTAATACTAGAAGCGACATCAATACTCGTGAGTCAGGCTTCGAAGTGTAGTCTAAGTTATAAGCGTGTGAACCAAAACTTACTCTACTATAAAAGTATGAATCTTGATATATCAACTTGAAAGTTCATAACTACTCATGGAAACTATAGTCATTTTAACATTATTGTATATGTGTTTATTTTTTGAACTAATTTCCTTAAGGCGATTAGCAATAAGACTTGACCGGTAGAAATTGTCACGTAAGAAAAAACGTTATACCCCCTCCATGATACACTCTCTCTTAAATTCTTTCTCTTTCTATTATGTGTTCAAATATCTTTAATATTTTTTTTTTTTTACATTTTTATGTAATTCATAATTCACTGTTTTACATCAAATTTCAAATAAACATATTTATTTATAGAATTATTAAATTAAATATTTACGTTATTTGGGTTGAAAAAATAATGTTACAATCAGTGTTAATTTTGCACAACAAGTTTCTGTTACATTTACAATGAATATTAATTACTCTAAGAAGAATATAGTTTCTTACTGATCTGAATACTTAGTCAGAAGATCATGTTAATCGTATATAGTGTAGTTTTGATGATGATTGTTTCGGCCGATTTCGGCCATGGCGACCACTTTGATCCGTAATCAGAGAAATGTCGCTCAAAGATGTGTTATGTATCCTTTTTCGCGGCGAAACTCCTTGCACATTGTAGGCACGTGAGTATGCTGTTCACTTTATCATAGTGTAAATCATAGTGTAATTTTATACAAGTTGTTAAAAAGTTACTTATCCATTGATTATTAGCGGGATCTTGGAATGCCATGTATTGGTCTTTATATTTTACCCATAATCTTGTGTTATTTGGCTCTATATTGTGTAATGTTGGTGATGCTTTACGGAATATAGTTTTTTTATTGTGCACAAGTGAAGTCGATCGGATACAATACCACGAAGCATGGACTCTGACTTGTCACAAAAACTCCCTGGAAACTTTTTTTTTTTTTTTTTTTTTTTATATCAAAGGAGGCAAACGAACTGGTGGGTCACGTGATGTTAAGTAATCACCACCATCCATAGACACTAGCGACATCAGGGAAGTCGCAAGTGCGTTGCCAGCCTGTATATAGGAGAGGGGGAGAGGAAGGAAAGGAAAAGAAGGAAAGAGGAAGGGAGGTGGGCTTCCGGCACTTTCACTGACCGAACGAAATACAACAATGCAAGCACTGTTATTTCACGTCGGTTTTCTATGAGAGGGGTGGTACTACCCCGAACAATTCGACCCATTCATGCTGAAACCAGTAATAGCTTCAGCGTGGCTCTACCACCTATCCGACTAAACTTCTAACAAAACGGCCACCATCTTGTTAGTTCATTGAAATTATATCGAGAAACTTGTGATGTCGTTACTCACTCGACTATTGCAGTAATAATTTTCTTGAAGACTGATTGCCAAATATAAAATAGAGGAAGAACAGTAAATATTAATAATATCGTTTATCGCTTCTGTTTTGTACTTAATCATTGAAAGACACCTTTATTTATGTCTGTAACTTCACAATACCTCGACATCGACAATAGAAATGCCATCCATTTCACAGTTCCATATTTTTCAAAGTCATAACTTCGCCTATTGTGATTGAGTTTGGTGATGCAATGTTATAAATCTCAAAGATATCGTTGTGTTTGCTATCTATTATAATAAAGAAATTGGTAGATTAAGATAGTGTTACCATGAAAATAGGACGTGTAGATCTATTTCGTTTGGTTTGTATTACATACTTTGATAGACATTGTTGGATTCCACTAATAACGCCGTTCCTTTGCGCCGCTTGAGTATATTTTAACAAAAAGCCTGTTATATTGAATGTAATTGTAATTTATATACATACTATCTTTTGCCGAAAGATAACTTATGATGAAACATATTGTATTTTCTTTTTTGTATCTCTAACAATATGTACGCAATATCTTATAACAATCGAATGAGTAGTATAGTTATGAGAGCGTAACAATAAAACAAACTCACATACGTATTTATAATGTAAGATAGTAATGGATTTTTTGGTAATGACAAATTACAAAAATAAGTGTAAGAAAAAAGTTATTACCTTTTTTTCATTACGATTAAGCGATTGCACTGTCTCTAATGGTAAGCATAGTACAATTAAAAAACATGAGCGACCACCGAGATTTTTTTTAGTAATTAGTCATAAAATTATCTATAGTCAGCGTGTTGACTTCCAAGTCTTACAGCTACTGGATATACTAGCTAATCTCAGACTCAACTTAAAAATTACTATGATCGATTTATAGTAAGTAGATAGTGATCGCGGAACGATCGGGTACAGATCCATATAACCTTACTTTATATTTATACATCAGCTGGTCACGGATTCGACCATAGCATAAGTCACACTCCAGTTCGGTCACTACCTAAAACCCACAATTGTTATGTTGCAACATCCAGCAAGATACATACATGTACTTTAAAGTCTGGTGAAGCTGGAAAGGCTCACTAGGCCATCAGGTATATCAGTTAAATAGACATATAGTTATTGGTTAAATTGATAAATTTAAGTGAAGTTAATAAATGTAATATTTGAGAATTTATTCACAAAGATATATAATAGGTAGACCCATTTTATAAAACTATTAACAACTCTGATAAATTCCTAACTAAAAAAAAAAACTTGAAACGTTTTAAAAAGTACCTCACTTCACTGACTGACATTAGACATTGCCATCAATCTCTATAGCTGTCATTGTGCTCGTAGATACCTAATACCTGACTATTTGTTTGCTGTCGGCTATCTTGTCGATCGAAGTTTAGACGTGAAAATGATTTTGTAACGATCTCTCACGCTGATATTATTGTGTATTATGGTATTACGATATTCAAGTTCACGGTCGCAATGTCAATGTAATAGGGGTCTAGTTCGAAGATGGATATCACATAGAGTTCAAAGTTACCTTTAAGAAGTCAATTTGTCAAGGGTCTATGGAATCCAAGATGGTAAGAAGCCAAGGCTACCTAGAACTGGTTATTGAATTTAACTACAAATGCACACCTGGTCTTGGCAACATGAGAACGGTAGCTAACTAAGCGAGCATTAGCAACAGGCTCACCACTTCGAAGGCCTATCACCGAAAGCTTCGGGTCATTGTAAGGATATACACCTACGTCGAATAATACAGTTTCCGAATACACTGGATATCCATGAATCACCATCATCATTAACTTCCTATCCTTATCCAACCAAAGAAGGGTCAGCACAACATGTTTTTCTTTTTCACTCTCCCTTGTCAGATGTCACAATACTGTTCACACCTTTTATATACCTCATTCTGCCCACGAATCACTAACATTTCATAGCCAGATTTCGTTTGCGTTAACCTAGATATAACCTTAGGAACTATAATTTTTTCCTGCGTTTGTCTGTCTATGTCTATCTTGAAATTAAACCTTACTCTATGTATGCGAAAAATATATGAAATAACATTTTTTTTTTAATATGTACCATTAAAAGAGAAACTCGAGTTTCTTGTTGATTCTTTTCGATGACTGGGTTATTTTTCGAAACGGTGGTTGTTTTAATGTTTATAAGCGCCTTCTCGGGGCATAAACTAATTGAAATAAGAATTTTTATATGGATTTGTAGACAAGCGGTATCATATGTCCTTTTTTTGTACTCCTGAAATAAATGTATACAAGATTTTATGTTGATCGATTAAGTATTTAAACAGAGGAAACGTAAGAAACAAATTCACATTGGCATTTGTCTTATTACTTAGGATTTTTTGCATCTTACAGCAATTAGATAAACTCTAAATGCCTTTATAAGAATAAGTATTCGATTGATTAAACTTTTATTTATTATTATTTATGTAAATACAACCAAATCAGTTGAACAAAAAGGTTGACTGTATTTACGATTCCATAAAAATATATGTAACCACAGATAAACCAAAACACTCCCGTCGTACCATTATCTGTTAATTTTTCCATTAAAAATTTTTGCCAGCAGCCTGGTTTCAATATATTTGAAGATTAAATTTAGTGGACGTTAGCAAAATCTTAAAGATAAATGATAATAAAAGAACATAACCTAAAAATACAAACTTGGTCAAATAATAAGTGTGTGTGGTCTCACCGAGGGTCGAATTAAGTCATCAAGAAATGCAAATTAAATTTATATTATTATGGAAATGACAGCCATTTATGTAAAAATATTATACGCACAAATACACACGTTCATTATAAATTATGAATTTTTAATGAGAGTATGTCATGGCGTATCTTACTTTTAAGGGCAGAAAACGTTACCAAGAAATTAACAACGCTTACTTCTCATATTATATTTTTAAATCGTTGCAAATGATGTAATAGATGTGATTAAAACTAATTTAGTTTCGTAATATAATAGACTAGCCTTTTCTTACGGCTTCAGTCGCGTTAATTTAATTCATATTACTATTGCATGACATTGACATTATTATGACTTTTGATAGAGTGAACCGATCTAAATAAAACAAAGTCTAAATTTCACTCAGGGATATGCTTTACGATACTGTTTGCGATGGTAATCAGACAAAGAGATAGTCATTTTCAAAAAATATTTAGATGTATTTAATTATCTATTCTTCGTTACTTGCAATATATATTTTTACAAAAGTCTGAAAGCATACGTAAGAGATGTTAAATTTATATTCTTATGATAGGAATAGATATCTTATATATTAATACATGAAGCCAAAACTTTGCACCCCTTTTTAAGCGTATTGCGGGAACGGATGAACATAAAATTTGGCATAGTTAAAGTTTATATGGAGGAGAAGTGCAGAAAGCTATTTTTTTATATGTATAAAATGCATTACAAGCATATTAAATTAACTAAAATATTCATTACTCACACTACTGCTTAAATTTTACACAACATATACACACATGTAAATGAAAAAGACGTTTTGAAAATAGTGTTATGAGTTGCGATAAATTTATACATTTTCGTAAAATTTTGTTTACTTAGAATTTGAGAGTTATATTACCTTATGTAACCGCCTTTATATAATAAAAAAGGCAAATAAATGAGTAGCCATAATGAAAACCTTTGATTATAGAAGTATAACACTTTGTCAAAAGAACCCTAATAAAGTTCAAACTTTCAAAAATCAATGAACTATAGTCGAATGTCGACCACTGGCCGCCAACTAGTACTTTCAATTATTATTTTGATCCTGTGTTTTACTTTTTTTACGTATGTTTCTTATTCACTTATGTTTTTACTTTAATAATGCCATATTACATAAAACTAATGACCATAGAAACCGACATAATTATAGATGATTTAGCTATAATGAGTGGATAAAAAAAGATAATACATGTGTATTAAAATTCATGGCGTACTCCGTAATACATGTGAACTGGTATGGGAAATAGCTACGTTGACAACACGGCATTACTGTCATCAATGGGTAGTTAAAAGGGTTGAGTGAAACTCGGGAAAAATTGCTGGCAATCATTGGGAATGCATGGCGATTAACCGCGTATGCGGACGTAACAGATTGACTTTACAAAAACCAACCAGATATAAGCTACAGAATTAATGATCACTGTACTAGTCAATATTATTATTATAGACTATCCTCTGCCCGCGACTTCATTCGAATGGAATAGTTACTTTGGGCTAACGGTAACACGCAGCGGAAGTTCTCAAGAGGGGAAAAAACCCCGATAATTAAACATTTTTCATTAGTGCTAGTATTAGTCTTAGCGTGATGATATAATCCGCCTAAAACAAGAAAAAACATACATGTGACATATATAATACAGAATTAAGCGTATGAAACCGTGATACATAATTAGTTGTTAATATATAAAAACTTGTCTTTTATTTAATTGTTATTTGAGCGTATTTATATTTAACAATTATCTATTTTACCTATGTAAATTTAGCGTCTACTAAAATAATTCCCAAGTACATAAATATTCAAACCGTTATCAGGCGATAATAGTAACGAATTCAAAATTAATTGCGACATAAAAACAACTCGACGAACAACAGAGTATTTGCAATTCAAATTTAAATAAACAACTTGGTACGTAATATACATATCGACTAATTAAGTGAGTTGTTCGACATAAATTAATTAATGAAATCAAATTTCATAAAAGGCTTTGGTAAGGAAATTTATCAACGTATTATTAACATGCCAGTATGGAAAGTACATAATAACCCTTGTGGAACATTTCTAAAAGAGATATTCGATAGCCTCGGTAATTAACCATCCGAAAACATTCGAGTGAGATGTAACCCATAAACGTATATGGAAACAATGTTTTATATTACAATAAATAATGCCTTAGGGTTACAAGAACAAATCGAGAATCCGTTAAATTCATGTTAATGGTTACGACGGAGTTCGAATTTCGAACGTTATCGTACGCGACAGCCGACTAAGGATACGAATTTTTAATTAATTGATTCCAATTTGTTTTGGTGTTACGTGTGTATGATTATTTCTTTTTTTATTGGTAAGGCAGCTAACAAGCTGCCAGTACTTGCTAATTACTTTTTTTTATATATCGATTGCACCAGCTAATTATAAATCGATATGACATTAATGAAACGAATTTGATAGCCTAGCTTTAATTGTGAGTTCGAGGCCGTTTCGGTACGATGCGTTACAAATATTTAAAATTGTAGCCATATTAAGTACTAACTGTTGTCTGCGACTTTTAATGTGTCTATATATCTGTTCTGTGTGCATAATTAGATAATATATAGTAATTTCTTGAAACGATTCTGGCCACATCTATTGTTTTATATCCTTACCGTTATTTTTTTGCCTTATACATTTCGGCGTTTAATAACAATCTCATCTAATATTAAATTAAATGTGGACGAAGATGGTAAAAGCACTAAACGTGTAAAGTAGAACCAATATCAATTTTAAGTCGAACATCAAGGTCGAACATCATCTAAAAAAGTCGAGTTATAGAAATTTTCAATTTAGGCGGATTTTGATTCGACATATAGAGGTTGAGATTCATTCGTATAATTTTGAGTTAGATAAGTAAAATAAATAAAAATTCAAGTTGTAAGGACCACACATATTTTTCTTTGTAATAAATCAACATTATTTCAAAACGTCCTTAAAATAAATAAAAAATATGGCATTAAAATAAGTCAGTCTTTCTTTTCGCTTTAGATATTTCGGTTGTTCTCTACTAGCTTTGCTAAGGTATAAGCAGCAGAAAATTTTTGTACTTTAGAGTTGTTGTTTGCTCTATAAAAATCCGTTAAGTATTTAACAAACATAGCTATGTTTGAGATACTTAGGTAAATTTTATTTTTTCGAGTTATGAAGGGAAAATATGTACCGGTGTAGCTTGGATGGACTCACTGATTATTTTGACTAAAAGAGGGTTTAAATTTCGAGTAATGGAGGTTTTGGTGTTGGAAGGGATAAAATTTTTTTCGAGTTGTGGAGGTTTTCAACTTATCGAGGTTTGGCTTAACGAAGTTCTACTGTATATATCATTTCTCAAATTAATAGGGAGCGGGTTAAAGTACCCGGCGGGTTAAGTAAGACTTAAAGTAATCTAGCATTATTTTTTGGTCCACGCCAGCGGCTCAAGCCTAGGTTCGATCCCTCGGTAGGGAGCCCTTGAGTGCGTTGCTTGCGCGATACGGTGACACACAAATATACATCACCGCTACAACACTACATGATCACCCCCACACACGTGCACGCCTACACGTTTACACATGAAAGTGGAAGGGTTTACTTTTTTTCCCTTATCGAACTGAAAAACTCTCAATTTTCCGATAATAAATATATGGAGGAGTTGTTGAGGCGTGTATGCTTGGTACACATATACGTTTCAACAACTCATACATATATAAATAGTTAGCTAGGTTAGCTAAGATAGGTCGCGATTTTGCATGCAACAGACAACAGCCAAGCTGCCGTGCACCCTTAAGTTGGTTGCCAAAATAAAACCGGCTGAATGCCTTAAGCGCTCGCCTTAGTAGTCCGGTGAAGCAGTTAAGACCTTGTTGGGTCAATAGCGTAATCATTTCGAAAAAAAAGCATTTTTTTTACTTTTTAGGGATTTTAGCGTTTGACGGAAATATTTTTTATTAGGTTAAAGTTCCTTCACCTTTATTAAAAGAAATCACAATGAACAAAAAAATACTACCCTATGTACCTATCTACTAGGACACCATAAGAAGGTTGAGCTGTAGTTATAAAACTACGAAAGTATATGATTATTATTGCTCCCATTTTAGAGACATTTTTATTATAGACGTAATGAGTGTGTATACGTTTCGATAATTACAAACTGTATTATAACCGCAGGGTACAGATGTCCCGACGCGACGTCACTTTCACTCGTCCGTTTCGTTACTGACGTGACGTTTAGGAATGCTTTTTTATTCTCATCATTTAAAAATTTGACCTAAAAATCTAAGCGTACAATTTAAAAGAGCCTCACCGACACTACGTTACCTGTCTTTTGATTTGGCACGTTGGAGAGTAAAGCGAGATAGTCGGCTAAGCTCGGTTTCGTGTAGCGTTATCTTTGTCTATTGCAGATATTGCGCTGTGTAAATAATAAAATACTGTTACCGAACTAAATATATTACCTTAATTGATTTTAAGTTTCCATTCATAGCAAACTTACACTTTCCTTCTATTTTTAAAGAGCCGTATTTTTTCAATCTATACTAATATTATAAAGCTGAAGAGTTTGTTTGTTTGGTTGAACGCGCTAATCTCAAGAACTACTGGTCCGATTTGAAAGTTTCGTTTAGTGTTAGATAGCTCATTTATCGAGGATGGGTATAGGCTACATATCATCACGTCAAAACCAATAGGAGCGGAGCATTAATGAAAAATGTCTCAAAATCGGGCTATTTTTAGAGCATCCACTGCGTGTCAGTGTCAGTATTATATGCGTTGCCATGGTAACATGATAATATTCTATCGGAAATATTATTAGGGTTTATTTTGTGTTCCTGTACAAAAGTTTATTCTAAGTTATTTTTAATTCCAGTTTAGCTATCCCAAACATTTTTAAAGTCTATTTTGTGCTGCTATTCAAAAAGTTAATATTAATAGTATTCGTCCATCAAGACAGACGAAGGAATTAATCCATACTGCCAATTCTGAAGTTGTCACTATAGGTAGTTCTTATGTATTCTCTACCCAGTTTTCATCTATGTCTATATTAATGTAAAGGTATAAGCTCCAAATCTTCTATATAATATTTCGTAAATTTTTATCTTCTTAATTTTCAAGACCCCAGATACATGCTCCGTAGTATTACTTTTCATTCATTTCACATATGCACAATAAATGAACAATATTACATAAAACGCTACCAATTTAACACAAAATAGGGTAAAATAACACAAGATTATGAATAAAATATAAAATCCCCTACATGACAGACTGAAAACCCGCCGAAAACTCCTCAAAAAGTTTATTCTACGTTAGTTTTGTTCCCAATTTTTGGTTTGTGATACGTAGGTACTAGCTACGTATTATAAGAATAAAGTGTGTGTATATAATATTAAAATAAATACTTTTTGATGAATATATATATCTACGGTGCTACAAATATCAACATATTTTTTTTAATTCTGTCGATATGTTTGTTTGTTTATTTGTTCCGGGTAAGCTTCGAAACGGCTAGACCTATTCGAACGGCTTTTTTTTCTTAGAAATGACTACGCTTATTGGCCTAGCAAGGTCTGAACAGCTTCAACAAACTACAGGTAATATTTGAACGGGAATTTTACGGGCGAATAACTAACTCATTAGCTGTTTTATTTAGCTGATAATAAGACAATTATACCTAAACCTTGCCCAAGATTCATTTTATATATTGGTAAAAACGGCATGAAGATGCGTTTTTGATCTTATCGCGAACAGGCATATAGACAGACGTGGAACACGACTTTGTTGACACTATGTTGTGATGAACTGTTATCCGTGCATTCGTATGTGTGAAATTGGCCAAAAATATGTTGTTCACTGTAAACATGCGCGCGTGACATACATTGTACTGGACTCCAAGAATAAATATAATTGAAAGTCATATGTTTATATGTGATTTAAATTATAGCAAGGGAATTAATAACTTGATTATATCAACAATATAAAATACATATATAATTATATATTACAATAAATACATATTATATCTATATAATAAAAGATTTAACATATATTGTTCCATAATGTATAGCTTAATATTTTCATTACTTTCTTATATAGTGTAAGTGAGCACTGAGGGTGGTACACAGACAGTAGTTTAAAGTTTCAGCTATGTGGCTTATGATAAATCCCATCCAATTCAATACGCTATTAGTATTCACATATTTAATATACATGTTACCTGTTACTGTAGATGATATGCGTGTCATACTTACAAGTATTTTTGAAAGAGTATTATTGTTATTTACACATCTAATAACAATTTTAAATTTATTTAATATATCCAAAAAACGCATGCGAACCGCGGGTAACAGCTAGTTATAATATATATTGAACTTGTCACATTGATTAAAGACATATATGCAATATATCAAAAATACTTAAAAAAACACACACCAAAAACTGAAATAAGCTCATATTTATTTTTAGGTCATATTATTTGCTAAATCAACAGTAAAGTCAGTGCGAGAAAAAAAGTTTCCTTATCATAGAAAATCTTTACTCCTATCGTGTGTCTTTACGACATATCCAGTTTCTTTCTATTGGAATATTTTGCGATAAACAAAAACAAGTCACGTCTCAATTACCCCTATAAGTTATAAAGGCCCAGGGAAAAATTCACTCAGAACATTTTCCCTTTGACCTTTAACATAAAAAACGTCTCAACTTGTCTCCACTTTTTGCTAGTCACGTCAGGCTTACACTTTAATAAAAATAACCTTATAAAACCCGAGTTAATACGATACGGCTAAATACGACCTTTTTTGTGTCATCCTTACGCGTTTTTATTTTGCCAATTGCTTATCAACTTGAATTGCAAGTATTCCTTCTACTTATTTCCTTATTTTATGTATTTAGGCATTTATCAATCAGATCACATTCGAAATGAATACATTCGTGGTATTCTTGGAGTCTGTGACATCGCAGAGAAGTTGCAGGAGAGTCGTCTCCGCTTGTGCGGACACTTAAGTCGCAGGGCTCCAAGCTATGCCGGAAATAGATGTCTCAACATCCCTGTACAAAGTCCAAGGTATCGCGGTGGGCTCAAAAAACGCTAGTTGGACGTGGTGAATGCGGGCATGAAGGTGAATAACCTTACAAAAAAGATTGCCGAATAGCGGGCAAAGTGTAAAAAGCTAAGTAGGAAAGCAGACCCTGGTACCAGATTGGGAAAACGCTAGCTAGTGTAGAAGAAGCATTTATTAATATATGTATTAGTTTGATAAGATGAATTAACATACTGGTTTAAAACATCACGAGTAAACCATAGCACAGTGTTAAATGTTTATCTAATATCAACCGGTGATATTACAAAAAAATTAAATACGTATTAAATACTTGCTTTAAAAAGGTTTCGTACTAAATGTACCGCGCTCGCCCGAGGCAAGTTCACGTTATCCTTTTCTCGGAAGTCTAACCTAACCTAACCAAAGAGAGACAAAAGAATAAGATGGCGAACATTCAGCGAGCGTGGTGCATTTAAAACGTAACCTTTTTAAAGCTAGTATTCAATACGTATTTCACTTTTTTGCAATAACACCGAACATGATTAGTTTTTTAATACTTTATAGGTCTTAGCTTTAGACCACAATCTCATGTCTCTGAAGTTAAATTATGTGATCTAAGATGGTAAATACGGTAAATCTAGAGTGAGTTGGCTCTTAAGTCCAACTGTTGGAACACAGTAACTGGTGTTTGACGACAGATTGTCTACTTGAGAGCGGTAGCTAACAGGTGGACTTAGAAAAAGGCTGTGCTGTAGTTTTATCACGTTGTTTTCTTTCATCAGAAGTTCCAACTCAGTTTCTAGGGTTTGAACTTCCGTCCATTGACGCGGTGTTTGAACATGCTATCAACTAAGCCAAAGCTATTCTACCTTTTTAAACGGGCCAAAAACACATTTTGATCTTGGTGTCGCGGGTAGCAAACTACAAATAATTAGGTATTAAATAAAAAAACGTAATTTCATATTAACAGCGTATTAATGTCGTTAAAATGTTTGTCCAATAAAAGAAGCTTGGTATAACCCTTATATCATTAGGATCGCATTGCGGTCGGGTTATCTGGAATCTGTTTAATTTACTCAGAGTGCTTATAGTTTTTCTGAAGGTCACGAAATTTAAAATAAAGTATAATGTGATGGGTCAACTACAAAAACACTTCGGGCCGCAGTTTAAGTATGGCTGAACTAAATCATCATCACTTACCATGTTTATCATTCTTAAGTTAATAAAGTAAATTTTCAAAAAAAAGTATTAACCGACTTCAATATTAATCAGAGGCATAGAAATAAGGCACTAAAAACCGGAAAATAAATAGGTTATCAAATTAACCAAATGTAATGAAACATATGAATATGTGTGCTACCAGGAGATGTATTGGAAGTCGGTGCCAACCGAAGATCATATCATCTACATCTAGGTACAAAGGCACCGACTTCCAATGCATCTCCTGGTAGCACACATATTCATATGTTTCATTACATTTGGTTAATTTGATAACCTATTTATTTTCCGGTTTTTAGTGCCTTATTTCTATGCCTCTGATTAATATTGAAGTCGGTTAATACTTTTTTTTGAAAATTTACTTTATTTCTCCATTTTTAGTGAACATAATTTTTTTTTTCTAAAACATGCGGGTCACCTGATTGTAAGTGATCACCGTCGCCCATGGATACCTGCAACACGAGAGGAATCACAGATGCGTTGCCGGCCCTTAAGAAAGGAGTAGGCTTGTTTCTTGAAAGTTGTGTTACTTTGTCACGGATCCCATAATCAGAACCTAACCAAACTCTCATCAAACTACCCTTGAAGAACACCCTTTACAATAAAAAAGGAATCATCGAAATCGGTTGGCATGATATTGAGTTATTCGTCTATTTGTCGTATACACACCAAATGCAAATTTAACACTTATACGGTTTTGCACTGGATGCCGTTGACAGAACCGGACCAAAAAAAAATGGGACCACACGGGAAGCACTAGCTTTCAAATAAAAAAAGAATCATCCAAATCGGTGCAGCCAGTCCAGAGTTATGAGGTAACAAACATAAAAAAAAAAAAAAATACAGTCGAATTGATAACCTCCTCCTTTTTTTGAAGTCGGTTAAAAACAACAAAGAAACAAAAGAATTGTTTTTCGCAATCAATAAAGTTTTCGCATCTTCGCATCACGCGTCAAAAGCGAGTTTGTCGGCTGATGGACTATTAACGAGATGAACCGAACAGTGAACGTCTATGTGCCAAACTGCTTGGCACAATCACATCATCGATTTTCTATACAACTGTTGTTCTTTATACAAATTTGTTCAAGTCTAACTAACAATATTAACAGGAGTTTAAAATGTTAACAATTAATTATGAATGAAACTTGTGACTGTAGCTTAATAATTTGTGTAATATACACAACGAGTATTAAATTTAGTTTTAAAGCATCCACGATTAAAAATACAACGCTTCAATGTAGCATCAACGCGTCAATCAAAAGCAATTTCACTTTATATACTGATGACTTAATTCTGTCTGGTTTTATGTTGTCCTCATAAAACGACCGATTTAAAGAGGTTTTGTAATTGGGACATTAACTACGACTTTAGACAGACAGTAATTTTCCAGTATTATAAACAAGTAAATTATACGCGGGTAACATGAAGGTGTATTCAATGGCTTAACGTGATTACTTACGGGACGATTTAATAAAAATGTAATTTATAAGCTATGGTTTATGGGAAATAAATTAGCTCTAGTCGTTTCATTAGCGGGGAAAGTTAAAAATTGTTTGGTTTTGAATTTAACATAAATTAGTTGGGGCGGTGTTTTATAGCCCGTAATTTATACTATGAATGCTTCACTTAAAACAATCCTCAGAAATGGTATCTATATCTAATATTATAAAGCTGAAGAGTTTGTTTGCCTGAACGCGCTAATCTCAGGAACTACTGATTCGATTTGAAAAATTCTTACAGATTTAAATAGCTTATTTATCGTGGAAAAATATAGGCTATTTATCATCACGCTAAGACCTATATGAGTGAAGCACCAATGTAAAATATTTCAAAATCGTTGTTTGTTTTTTCCTGTTGAGACCTTCCGCTGCGTGTTACCGCTAGCCCAAAGTAAGTATTCCACGCGGACAAACTCGTAGGCAGAAGCTAGTACGAAAGTACGTTTGTTTGTTACTCACGTTGTTGTTTATCACGCAGAAACGACTTATAGATCGGGAAAATATTGTATAAGTATATATACGACAAGTTTCCGAAGGATATATTAAATCTATATAAAAGCGAACGAAGCCACAAGTAAAAGTTAGTATTATATATACAGTAAGCACTGTAGCGTGAAGAAGTAAATAAAATGAATATCAAAAGCTGACAATTGTAAGCTTCTGAAATAGAACTAGTATCATTAATCAATCCTGTCGCAACATCATTTAGTCAGTGAGCTGCTACTCGGCGTGTCGAAATGCAAACAGTATTAAAAACATCATTGCGTTATCAGTGACACCCGCCATTGAATCTGGTCGTTATCGATTCAAATGGAAGTATTGCCAACCGGCATACAATTCGTTTTACTCACATTTTTTTTCGTACAAAGTTTACCAATGGATTTATATATTTGTTTACTAGTTTCTTCCCGCGACCTCGCCCTCGTGGAATAGTCACTTTGGGCTAACGATTAAAAAAACGATTTTGAAAAATTATTCATTGGTGCTCCGCTCCTATTGGTCTTAGTGTGATGATATATAGTCTGTAGCCTTTCTCGATAAATGAGCTAACACTGAAATAATTTTTCAAATCAGACCAGAGATTAGCCTTAGAATTCCTGAGATTAGCCTGATCAACCAAACAAACACACTCTTCAACATTATAATATTAGTATATAAATATACCTATATGTATATATATTATTTTTTATAATTCTTAGAAGTTAAACTTTCTAAAAACTAGCTGTTTTCTTTTTACGGTACAATCATGTAATTGAGTAAGATGGGCACTAAACAAACTGAAGATCATTATAACTTTTATCAATATTTTTTTAAGATATCCCTACTCTCTTTTGTGTCATTTACTCTCAAACTTTTTGATACGGAGCTTTTTGACCCAGAACTTTTACTTTACTGTACGATTTTAGAACATTTTCTTTCATACAAACTAGGTCCTGTCAATTGTAAACATAACAAAAAATAATTAGGCAAATTGGTTTAGCTATTCTAAAATGATGCGTTTGCATACATTCGGCAACTGATTTTTATTCATAAAAGTCTAGCTTTTGCTCGCGACTTCTAATAAGTAATATTATTCTAAAGTTGCGGCTGTTTTCGCACGATTTTCCGTTTTGGACGAATGTTTAAAATAATTCGAAGTGAATTCAATCGAAAAGTTAAGTCAATTAAGTATGTCTACCATAGTACATTTTTTCAACAGTTTTACGTCAAAGTTCATAAAAAATCTTACTAGCTGCTTAGTGGTTTGTCGTTAAAGTTATGTAGAACCATAGCATATGTACTGTTGATATGAAATATTTATTAACGGGCTTTGATATTAAAATCAACCTGTGTGCCGTCACGGTGAGCGGCATGATGCTCTCTTATGCCGTTACAATCCCTATATGTCACCGCTTTTGATTCTCTCGTATGTGCTATGCATACGTATCCTAGACACTTCGTTGCTTCTGTGTGTAAAGCGCATTATTTCCATCTATCTATAGTACACTTGACACGTCCTTAATTATGAATTCTAATATTAACTTAAATGTTTCACATCTGCCAGGCGTCCCTTGATGACCAATTTTTATTGTAATATTGTATTGTATCTAGTAAGTGAGGGCATGAGTATGTGATGGTAGAAACTAAGCGGTTGAATACTTAGTGCGTGATTTAGAAACGTGAGAAATCAAAACAGAGCCACTATGACGAGTTTGTCATAATTTACATGATGGTCGTAAACCACTCGATTACAGACTCTTACGACTCCGCTTAGTTCAACAGCTCACACATCAACCTGTAAAAGAACTACAGCATTGTCATAGGCCTGTTCCTAAAGGTAGTTATGAGAATAATCACCACGCTAACCTACGATGTATCGGCAACCTCAATGTTCAAAAAATTCTTAGTTCTATATTTTTCACATTGAGTGGTATGCGAACATTTCTCAGGTGGGAGTTTCCTCACGATATTTTCCTTCATTCTCAACCTAATGTTACCAATTTATCTTAGAATATGTACGCAAGTTGTTAAAAACTCATACACGTCGAGGTTGGAAACTACTGGATAAGCCTCAGTACTGTATTTCGGTGAAGCTGTGAAGACCTAGCAAGGCCAATAGCGTAGTCAGTTCGAAAAAAAAAATGATCTCGGAGTGCAATACGCTTAATCTTACTACTATAGTTCCAACGAAGTTAGACAAATTTTTAATGACTTATATCCTTTTTGTTTTGTTGATAAATCCGTTGATAAAAAATTGATTTCTGTCGTCACCCGTCCAGCGTAGACGCTTATTTGTATTTCTCGTGACACCTACGCGAGTGAATTCAAGACCCGTCACGTCGTATTCGGCGTGTCAAGGCAAGCTGCAATCTATAGTTGGCTAATGTCCCATTTGGCTTTGTGGTTACTGTGGCTTTGAATTCGATTACCCCGTTATTTATTTTATTCAGGATAGACATAGTGATACATTAACCTGACATGTAAACCTAGTGTACATTTAGGGAGAAAATTGATTATTATTAATTCTTTTTAGGATATGTTTTACGATCAGATGATTTGATGTCGCCCGGTGGTCGAAATTCGGCCGCTATTCAATTGTTTTAAGTTCCAGAAGAATATATAGTAAGTGGGGTCTTTCATTTGGCAAGTACGAAAGAAGCAAAGATATTCTGTTAATTTTTACATACATTAAAATTATCATGACTATTTTGGGAGGATAGAGTTAAGATATTGAATTCTTGAAACTTTCCTAATCTTGAATGATTCCCGTGTTATGAACGTATGGTATATCTTGATGCATTCAATCCACGATTAGACATTTTGATGTCAAACATTTATAGGAGCAGATAAACCTGATTTTGACTTGGCAACGTGGCGACACAATACACGAACTTTGCACTATTACAGAAATACTCAAAAACATTTGCCGCCCTATCACTATAAACATACGATTCAAATTGTTTTGTCAACCACTCGTTATAATAGAATCACGCGGCACGCGGCGACGTCCTAGCACACTTTGATAAATGCCGCCAAATACACCGCGCCTGCAGCGAGTTGATTTTTTTATATTTTGTATTTAATAAAAGTGGATATTTATGTAAAATAAAAGTAAATAAACAGACATTATGTTATGGAACAAACTTTGTAATGCTTTGTCTTTTCATTATGTCATAGTTGATTTTTGCCATAATCTGTTCTTTTAGGCATATAATTTATACAAAAAAACTCGATGTTTCATATCTGCCAGGCGTCCCGTGACGGCACATTTCTTTCAAAATAAGACTCCTCTAAACAGTTCATCTTTATCGGAATCAATACGTGCGAATGCTCACATTTTTTATTGTGAATGCCGTGATCATCGTCTGTCGTGATATATTTAATTATGGAAGAACGGAGTCGGGTTTAACTGTTAGTTGGAATCACATTCCGCTCACGGAGTGGAGACCGTTCCACATATCGATATAGTGTGTCCCCATAATTATATCATTAATCTGTGATCGGTCTGGTCGTGACCACGGTCTTTTATCCAAGTCGGAACATTGAGTCTATATAAAAACATGAATCACTCATGTGTAATTGTAATGTAAGGTAATAAAAAAAAATTGTCACCCGCTGATCGAAATTAGTCCATAATTACTACTGAAAATCGTCCCAAAATAAATAAATACAACAACATAATTTAACCAATCAGTGCGTAAAAACTATTCTCTGTTAGGATTTTGAGAACACTGACATATGAAAGTAAAAATGGAACGTATTGCAAAAGACAATTTTCAAATTTTTTGTCAGTCTGTCTCTTTCTTTAGCATAATATCAGTAGCTTAGGCCATTTTTGACGCGCTCTCATTGGCAAATAATTGATATTATAGGGAGTAGCTTATGTTTATTTTCGAAAAAAATATTACCTTGTAAATATAGGCTTTTATTTTGTAAGTCACGGGCAACTAGTATCTATACATAAAATAATGAAGTAAATGTAACATGTCTGTATTATTAAGCTTTTTGTAAAATAAATTGTAGGTGGTAGAGCCACGCTGATGCAACTGGTTTCAGCATGAATGGGTCGCCTCGTCCGGGGTAGTACCACCCCCCCATAGAAAACCGACGTGAAGTAACAGCGCTTGCATTGTTGCGTTTCGTTCGGTCAGTGAGAGCGCTGGAGGCCCATCTCTCTCCCTTCCCTCTCTTCTCCTTCCCCCTCCCCTCCTCCCCACCAACACAGGCTGACAACGCACTTGCAACTCCTCTGAAGTTGCTGATGTTTATGGACGGTGGTGATGATTTAACATCAGGTGACCCGCCATTTCGTTTGTCTCCTATGATATAAAAAAAAATGTTGCAGATGTCTAGGAATAAGTAATAGAATACATTTCAATCATTTTTAGGAATGTCCGTTTGTCTGTCTTTCTGTATGTTTATTTGAACACACATCGCTGTTAAAGTACTGTGTTGATGATAAAGCATATCTTCGAGTAACATTTAATCTTAAAAATAGTTCATTCTATCACATTATTGTAATTTTAATGACGACGCGACTTGAGTACACGAGACAAGTAGATAAGTAATGAGATTCAATACATTCAGATGAGTTTTTTACTCACAATCTTGTATGTAAGGTTCTACGCGGACGATATCGCGGGCACAGCTAGTTAGTAATAAATTAAAAATTAAATAATCAATAGTTTTCTACAACCAAATTGATTTATGTAATTGAATACAAACAAAGTTTTTTTTAACCCTCGATGTTTCCTTAATTTCTTCTTGGTCGGCACGAGTAATATAATCAAAGCGCTAAGAGATACCTACAAGGTGCTTTGATAAAAAAGCCAGTTATCTCGTCGCTAACATCTGCCACCACACGTCTCCAATGTCGTTACTTAACTCATGTATTTTCAAGTGATTTCTTGTTACTTTATAAAAACAAGTCGGTCTTCGCACAATCTGATGAGAAAATTGCCACGATAAAGTAAAATACCGTTGTGTTCTTATACCATAATATATTAATGTTATATAAAATCTTCAGCACCTAAGTATTATCTTTTTTGTTACGGATAGAAAGGAGGCTGAAATGCCATTTTGTAATAGTATGACTACTATCAAAGAGATTTTTTTTAGTAATAAATAAATAAAATATAAATTATCGATAAAAAAAATTACAAAAAGTTGCATTATTAGCGAATAACATACGCTTTATTATATCTATAAAATTTACATTATTGCAAGGGAATCCACAAACAAAAGCTAGTTTATTTATAAAATGCTACTTCTGCGTTTTCCTTCTTGGGCTATCAATCGTAAATAATACTTTATACTACTACAAGATCAAAAACGTGATTATCTTAGAATCTAGTCTTAAAATGCCACCAAAATTAGATAATATAGGATCAAGTAATGCAAGATTATGATTTAAATTATAAAAATTACTAAGATCCCATCGCGATTCCATTTGCAGAATATTTGTTTCTTTATTCAGCATCACAAAACTTTTGCCAGTGTCAACATTTTATCACCTTGTAAGTTAAAAATTTTAATTAAAATCTTTCTGACGTTCTAATTTCAAAGGTTTCCCCATTGTGTAAATATACTGAACGTAGCTAAATCGAATGTGTTTTAAGAGAACTTTCTAAGGAGGTTTTAATGTAGACGTAATTTAAATATCAATTTAAAAAAGAAACCCGCCAGCCAGGTCCATTAAACTTTTTAAATGGTCTTTGTAACACTCGTCGAACATTATACCATGGAGGTAGTGAATTAAGTACTAACTTTATATCAATCAATCATTCGCATGTCTGTATTAGTAGTGCCTCGAGCTATTCTAAAATATTTGAGACACACTCGCACTGGTAAGTAAGTTTAATTATTTATCAAGGAGATACTGATCTGTCTAATGAATCATCGAACGTCGTCATTGTAATGACTCCGTCTATTTAACACATTGATTCATGTTATATCCGCATGTCATCCGTCATATTATCACGCTGTGAACACAAATAGAACTGGTTTTATAAAAATATTAGATTTATCGGGCGGTTTTATTTTTTTTGTTTTTATTTTCTCGGCGTTCTGAGCGATAACTAATCGATGTTGGTAGCAGATTGAATAATATGTGAAAACGAATACAACAATATTATTTGATTACAACAATAAAATTATATATTTTTTTAATATCATAGGAGGCCAAAGAACAGGTGGGTCACCTTATGTTAAGTGATCACCACCGTCCATAGACATCAGTAACACCAAAGGAGTCGCAACTGCGTTGCCAGCTTGTGTTGATCGGGAAGGAGGAGGGAGGGAAGGGGAGGTGGGCCTCCAGCGTTCCCACTGGTAGAACGAATCGCAACAACGCAAGCACTGTTACTTCACGTCGGTATTCTGTGAGAGGGTGGTACTACCTAGAACGAGCCAACCCATTTATACCGAAACCAATAATAGTTTCCGCGTGGCTCTACCACCTACAAATTATTTGTTTTAACTACAACAGAATAAAATTATGAATAATCTTTATTTATTTTAATCGAAATCTTTTAAATAAAGTTCGACAAATAATATAATACTATAGGGATTAAATTCTAATGCTTTAACATAATGCCTGCTGACCACACTGAGTACTAAGTTTAAATTGATTTGTCAGTTGAATCACAATTGATTTCAACAATAGATCGTTTTAGCTTCCGTTAGGTGTCGGCTTAAATGAAACACTTTAGCGTTTCTGAAATTTTAACGCACTCACTAATTATTCCTGTCACCATCACATTAGCCTGTAACAGATCCACCGCGGAGCTATAGGTCTCTTTCCAAAGGAAGTTTTGGGCATAATCAACATTCCAGAAACCAGAATTTCACAATTCTATATTTTTCTTACGTACAGTTGAACTATAAAAACATATTTCAGACTTAAGTTTCCTCAGGATGTTTTTCCTTCATCGCTAGCCCGTAGTGTTACAATTTAAATTAGTAGGTGTGTACGATTTCGCAGTTTTTCAGGTTTGAGAGCAAGCTCGATCCCTGGCTGCCCCAACAATGCGGCGGACGGTACATCGTGGGGTTTTAGTCCGTGGGAGTCGGACATAACCCACTCTCTCCACTGGGAGAGTGGCGTATTCATAAAGCATATCCCCACGTTAATAAAAAAAAGAAAAAAGGTGTGTACGATTTCCGGCAAAATCACCACCGAAGTTCGAACCTGCGGTCATACAATTGATATTCGAATATGGTTCGACCACCACGACTATACATAATGATTTATATATTTAAACTATCACAGTAATTAGTGTTGGCGCTTTTGAGCTCCTATTATACGAGCCTACTTCTTTCTCAAAGACCGACAACACATCTGTGATTACACTATAAGTCATACAGTCACTACTGTAAAAAGACTTTACCGACTAAAAAATTCCAAACTCTTGAAGTTTTTGGCGGGATTTTAGTCTGTCATGTAGTAGATTTTATATTTTATTCAAAATCTTGTGTTATTTGACTCTATATTGTGTAAATTTGGTGGTTTTTTACGTAATATAGTTAGTTTATTGTGCATAAGTGAAGTGAATGGAAAATAATACCACGGAGCATGAAATTCTGAGATGCCACAAGAACTCCCTGGAAGGTTCTAACAAGAAATCCACCATCTTGTTAGAATATCGATTCACACGATGCTTAATATTGAAATGATCGCACGACGCTTATGATATTATTGACTACGTGATAATGACAGTAATAATCGGAAAGATTGATTGCCAAAAATAATGTTTAAAAAAAGAAGTCGCCCTCCGTTAGGGTATAAGGTACTGTTACTACGTTAACTATAGTGGCTTGTTATATATTACTTCAAATTGCTAACCGCTTATGACTTGACGTAGCATCACGATATGACCACAGAACGTGGCCGCACGGCTGTAACCTTTCTAATGGGTCTCGTGTAATTACTTCCCTAGCGACAGTACGCGCATACGGAATCGATGCTTATGAAAATCGGAAAACTATTTATATCGTTTAACCAACTACGTCTTCGAATGGTGAAGGTGTGGTTTTATGTTTAGGGAAGTGAAACATGTGTAGAAATCAAATTAGAATATTAGGTATTTTATATAATATACTTAGCAGTTAGCGGTTAAGAAATATACGTGGAATCGATATATCTAATATCTTTAAACGAGCAATTCTTGTATATTTTTATGTTGTTATATATTCAGGATCTAGGAAACAGCGTCAGCGATTTCCGTGAAAATTAGTATGTAGGCTCCGAGGACGATAAATCAATCTAGCTAGATTTCATTCTTACAAAACTTTTTTTATCTGAGTTTTCAGGCAAAGATAAAATATAGTTGTAGAATATAAAAGTAAATTTCGTCACCGCTGTCAAATCAGAAATAGTTTAAATGGGAATCGGCTGCTTCGAAAATACGTTTAACCCCAGTTTGAATCCGAGTGACAGCAAAAGATTTTTTTTCTGTTAAAAAAATTTATTTTGTTACACATACATAACAGTTTATTTTAATTAAAATACAATTTTGTTATTACAGTTATAAGAGAGATATTTTTAAGCTATTGCATAGGTTCTATCGCGGGCCTTGAGAGTGGAGACCGAACACAAAAATTCCGTAACGAAAAAACCTTACACCCCCCCTCTGCCTACCATGTAGCTCGGCCGAGCGTTCGCTTAACGTATATATGGTACGACTGCACAAAGCTCGCACGGATGTAGTCCGATGAAGCTGTGAAGGCCAAAAAAATAAAAAAAGCTCGCACGGATCGAGACGAGCTGCTCCGAAATCGGACGAATACGTAATCAGCTGTTTGTGAGAAAGTATACTGGTGTATAGGTATTTATCATCTATGTACAACAGTGAATATCTGTACTCGTATAATTTGTGTACAAAGTGTTTTCCTGAATAACCTACATGTATTGTAAGATAATGAAAATATTTTGAACGATATTAACTTCTCATTTATTTAATAAAAGAAAAAAAATTGTTTTCTTATCGGTCACCACACTCAAAAAGTGTAACTTGAATTAATATCAAAGAAAAAAAAATAATGCATAAATAAAATAAATAAATAGTTATAATTGCGTAAGCTAATAAAAAATGCTATGCAATAGCTTTACCGCGGCAGTCCCCGAGTGCCACACGTATTTTTTTAAATATATACATATATTTTATTTTATAGAGATAATTCTAGGATATGAGAGAAAAGTCGATAAGTAAATGGGCCAAATACATTCGGATGATTTTATTAATCATTGCTTTTTACATGAGGTACAACGCGGACGGAGTCGCAGGCACTACTACTAAATAGTATATCTACACAGTAAACCAGCTATAATAAAACTGGGGCCACCGGGTCTTTTTAGTTGGCCCACCCGATTATACTTTATTTTCAATCATTTTAAATTTCGTGCCCATAAGAAAAACTATGAGCACGCTGGGTAATTTAAAAATATCCCAAACAACCCGACCGCCATGCGTTCCCAGTGATATAATTGTTATACAAAGCCTGTTTTATTGGACAACCATTATTCACTACATTAATAGATTGTTAATGTGAAATTACGTTTTTTTATTTATTACCTAATTAATTATTTGTAGTTTGCGGCCTGCGACACCATGAGTGAAACGTGTTTCTGGCCCATTTAAAAAAGGTTGCCTGCACTAAACGATATAACATAGTATATATTGATAGACTATGGTTTTGGTTTTAATGAATTTACGTACGAGCAAGCACAGTTTTAATGAATTCATTATGCAAAACCAACAAAATCCCGTATAATAACAATTTATTTACATAAAAGCCTCGCGGTTTATGTGTTATTATTAATAATTTCTAGTGTTAATGCAAGTGGAAGCTTCGAAAATGTATAACGAAATTGCCTATAAATCAGGCATTAATTATTTCGAGGTGGTTGCAATGTGAGCCGCAGGAGTACTTTAATTAATTAAGTACTAATTATTTACTTAATCGGACTTTTGAAATGTTTTATAAATATTATAAGAAGTAGATGTGCCCGTGACTTCGTTCGCGTGGATTCTGATATGCAATACAGTGATTAATGAAGTTATCTGAATGTATTGTATCCATTTACTTATCTACTTTCCTTTTGTACTTATATCGCGTCGTCATTAAATTACAATAACTTTTGATAGAGTGAATCGATTTTAATGAAACAAAGTCTAATGTTACTCAAAGATATGCTTTATGATATTCTTGAGAACATTTTATCGTCAACGGAGTACTTTAGTAATGAGGCGTGCTCCAACAAACAGATAGACAGACAGACATTTCTAAAAATTATTGAAGTGTATTTTATTGCCTAATCTTAGATATTTGTAAGATTTTTTTCACAAAAATCTAAAAATTTAGATTTACTTTTTTTTATATGTAAAATAAAAATAATATAATTATTGGACTAAATCTAGCTTTTACTGACACGAATATTTATAAAGAGTGTATTGTTCTGAAAACTGAAAGGTGGATGAAAATCCAAATCTTCACACGCTCGATAAAAACGTTGAGTGAACCCTTGAACAAGTAAAGGGTGAAACGACCAGAGATTGATTAATGAAGTAAAGCTTGGCATGAGATGTATTACTCCAAAAGCAGAAAAGTTTTCCATTTATCCTTTGCAATAAAAAGATTTGATATTTTCAGTATCGAAATCTTTTTTTAAAATATTTTTTTATATCTCATACACAATAATAGTCAAATGTGTTAAAAATTTTATGGCGATTGTACTTCTATTCGAAGACAATCAATGAAAGTTTATACTTTACAAAGAGAAACTATATAAGAAACAATAAAAGATAAAAATGTACGAGCTATAAAGGAAATCATCTCAATGATTTTTTTTTTCTCGCACTGACTATGCTGTTAACATAGCAAGCTCTTAACAGCTTCACCGGACTACTAAGGCGAGCGCTTAAGTCACTCAGGCGATTTTTATTTTGACAACTAGCTCAAGGGTGTGCGGCACACTTCGGCTTGGGATATTTCCTGATACATGCAATTCGCAACCTATCTGAGCTAACCTAAGCTATGCTAAATATTCATACTTATATGAGTTATTGAAACATGTATGTGTAGCAAGTATACATACCTCGGCAACTCTTATATGTATTTTGTGTCAGATAACTTTTTAAATTATTTCAGTTCAATAAGGGAAAAAAATAAAACCCTTTCACTTTCATGTGTAAGCATGCGTGCACGTGTGTGGAGGTGATATGTGTAATGTTGTCGTAGTGATGTAAGATTTTGTGTCACTGTATCGCGCGAGCAACGTACTCAAGGGAGCCTCTACGCTGAGTGATCGGACCTAGCAATGAATGTAATTAATGTGAACAAACGTAACGTAGGAAAAGTATAATTTTAAGTAAAACAATAACAATAGTTGCTCACATTTTAAACGATTTTTGACAAAACTAATAAAATTAACGACTGTAGAAAAAAGTACGGACCAAGTAGGCTACAAAAACAAAACTATGAAAGAAAATATCGACCTTTGCATGATGGTTTGACATTTTCTTTTTAGTTACCATCCTCAAGATAAAACCTTCAGCTTCATCATAAAATTCTATCTGATCCTTAGCACTTGGCAATTGGGTCTTTGATTAAGCCATGGTATTAACAGCTTTGACTATGTCCTAATTGAATATAAGGTGCGAACATAGTTTAATTATTAAGTTAAATGTACCTTCATAGCCAATTGTATCCACTTTTGTAGTGCATTTTCTTTTAGGACCAAGTGAATTTGATTTTATGAAAAGAAAATTAATAATATTGTTAGTATACACTAAAATATTGCTGTAAACTAATGTTTACCACCACATAGTGTATTCTTTTAAAAATTGGTTGTCTGTATAGTCAGTTTACGTGATAACAACTCGGACGCCTCGGCCGATAGAGTGGAAGAGATAGATGCGTCACAAACCGAACGCGCCTCTCTATCTCTTGTTTCACGCTTTCGCTTACACGCTCGGCTAAGGCGGCACGTGACAATGAGTCATGCTTTTCCGAGCGTGCAGCATGAATTTATAAAGCGTTGTCACGTCAAAAAATTAATTGGACCGCGTGTGTGAACTACACACAACATTTTTTAAGTACTTATACAAATAGGTAGGTGAAGAGTGGATTTTAAAATACTGTATAAAGACCTATGTATTTTCCTCTTCTAAGGGTATATAAAGAAGAGTTTTTATTAAGTAAATTCAAATAACATTTCACAACTATACCATGTTAGAAATAGTTCCTTATAGATGTTTTCTACTTTATAAATTAGATAAGGAAGCACCTTGCAAGTTATCGATACTGTATTATTTTTTTTTTATATCATAGGAGGCAAACGAACAGATGGGTCAGAGGGCGGGGGGACAGGAAGGGAAGGAGGAAGCGGAAAGGGAGGGTACGTGGGTCTCCGGCTCTCTCACTGACCGAACGAAACGCAACAATGCAAGCACTGTTACTTCACGTCGGTCTTCTGTGAGAGGATGGTGCTTTCCCGGACGAGCCCACCCATTCGTGCTGAAAACAATAATAGCTTCAACTTTGCTCTACAACTACTAAAATGATCGACAGTTCACTCGACACGTCAAAGAGAAACACCTAAGTTCATATACAAGCAAAACATCTAACAAGGCCGCAAATAAAGTTGAATCGTGACAATAAAGTCGTACGGACCTTAAAATTGAGTTTATTGTTCATAAACAATTCTGCGTGTTGATTGTCTCGCGAGGGTTGACTTTTAATTATAAACGCGATTACGATATACGAAGTGAATTTAAGTTTATAATTATTTTCATTCGCCTGCGAGTTGTTAATTTGAATAAAATTATTACAATTGAATTGCAATCAGTATGTTGATGACTTTAATCCCATATATGTAATTTTACTTGCCGTATCATTGACATATACTATTGTTAATATACTACTTACTTATATTTTAATAATATTTTACGCGACAGCTCATAAGAAGAATAAGGTTTTACGAGTTTGTTTAAGTACACATTTATATTTTTGGCACACCTGTAGCTTATTCAACTTGATAAATTAGATCGTAAGAAATACCTTTATATTATTATACATCTGGAATTGCCGTATATCTAAAATTGACTGTCCGCTGTTATGTCTCATTTGGCGAGTGTCCTGTCGAGTTGACTCTGTTGGTATGTAAATGTATCTCGACCTGATATGGAACATATTCAAATTGATGATAACTCTTCCGATCCTAGTGGGAGGACAAACAAGCAGAATTGCAAAGTAACGTCCACCTTAATCCCTAGACATTCCTAAACCGTAAATGTTAAGCCATATAAACAAATGTAGACCTTATGGGGCACAGGTCAACAGACCGTTGGCAGAATCAGCTTAAAAAATACCCGATTTATTACAAAACAGTGAAAAATAACAAATTGTATATTGTAAAATCATATTCTTTATGTAAAAGTGATTTTATTCATTTTATTTTTATGAAACCATGAAATTAACAACTTACGATGGCATAAAATAAAAGAAAAAATATCAAAAACATGACCTATTATTTTGAAAACTGGGCTTTAAAAACCAGCCGGGACGTTAACGTTCAATCAATAATTTGTAAATCAATGCGATTTATTATTTGGAGAAATTACTAATCTATGTAATTAACTAATATATATAGGTGGTAGAGCCTCGCTGAAGCTACTATTGATTCTAGCATGAATGGGTCGGCTCGCCCGGAGTAGTACCATCCTCTCAAATAAAACCGTCATGAAGTAACAGTGCTTGCACTATTGCGTTTTGTTCGGTCAGTAAGAGACCCGGAGGCCCACCTCACCTTCCCTCCCCCTTCCTCTCCCCCTTCCCCTTTCCCTCCCAAACACAGGATGGCAACGCATTTGTAACTCCCCTGGTGTTGCTAAAGTCTATGGACGGCGGTGATCACTTAACATCAGGTGAGCCGCCTGTTCGTTTGCTTTCTATGATATAAAAAAAATATACAAAGGAATGTATGATCAACGGTATCTTCGGTTAGCAAATTCACCGACACATAGATTATCGATATACCTAACAACCCTAAAATCAGTTTTGTGACGCCACCCACACGATTCCGGCACAATACGTCTTTACATTAATTTGATATGCCTAACAATTATTTTGAACATGTTGAACGTTGAATATTGTACATTCTGATGCGCTTATTGTCGATGCTCCGCCGGCACGCCTCAGTAATCCTTCAAATGCTTCAGGAACAATGGCGGTACGAATTGTGTTATGTATAATTTCTGGTGACCTATATTCTTACATCACTCTGTTATGATAAACAGATGTTTTATTAATCTTTATTAATGTTATATTAGCGCTATGTATTAGGAATTATATTTTTATTTAAAGTTCTGGAGCGTAAAACAGCGGAAACATTGTTATTCGATCTACTGACTTAGTCATGAAGTCAGAAATCAGCGAAGCGTTGTATTTAAATTAATCTTATGATTCAATGTGCCCGTTCAGTAATAAGTTTGTTATTATTGAAATTAAAATTTCTTTACGCGTTTTGAGATAAGAATAAAACGTCACGCTCGGATTGGTGACGCTAAATCGGGTTTACTCGGCCCGTCATAAAGCACGTTTACTGTATATTAAGAAGTGTATTATTCCAATATTTACGTTTTTATTATCACGTGGGTTCATAATGAAATAACATATAATATATAATATGCATATTTTATACATAGTCAGTGTAGTATTTTAAAGATATATATTGTGAGTATTTAAATTTTATAATAATTTATTATGAAATAAACTTTGATAAATGTGTATGACCGCCGGTGGCCTACCTCCCCTCCCCTCGGCCCTCCCTCCTTAACACTCCTTTATTATACCCCACTTTCCTCATATACAGGCTGGCAGTGCACTTACGATTCCCCTGGTGTCGCAAGAGTCGATGGACGACGGTGATCACTTAACATCAGGTGACCCGTCTTTTCGTTTGCCTCCTTTGACATAGATAAAAATGACCTTTAAATGTGGATGATTTATAAGAGCTTCTTACTTCTATCGTATTAACATAAGCACATACCTACTTTTATTCTAATAAGTATTATCATTGTAGAGAACATAATATCGTAAAAGAATGTTTTGTTGATGTCATATTTATATGTTGTCTATGAAAGAAAACTTAGGTGAATATATCTCTTGGTGTCCAGTCAGCCTGTATTAGAGTCTATGCATCTCAGATAAACCCAAAATATTGATGCATATGCATGATGTATGCAAAGTGATACAAATTGACGTTTTTAAGTGCTAACTAATATTTTAAATACGAAAGTGAATTGGTTTCTTTATTTGTTACACTTTCAAGTCTTAATAACTCAATTAATAATATTGAAATACATGTATACACGTTGTTAGGAGTATAAAAAAGGATATGGAGTACCTTTTAGCCGGAAAAAATGTACCATTCAAACACTAACAACTTAAGATTACATAAAAAAAATAATTTAAAAACAAACTTGATATTTTTAAATTTTTTTCGGACTGACGCTATTTAAAATAAATAAAATACTTTATTCAATTTCGGTCCTGACAAGTCGCTTATCAACGTCAAAGCTACCACCACCGTTTCGGAAAACAACTCAAGAAAAACCGGCGTAACACTCGATACGGTTTATCTCGTCATATACGTTCATCTTGCAGTCGTGTTAGTGGATGCACAGAGAGCGACGTAATTTCCAGACGTCAGAATCGTTCATATATTGATCCACACTATAATAACCTATAGATATTAAATCCCGATTGACATGGTTCTTGAACTTACTATCATTGGTAATGTACTTTGGGACTTTGTTATAAAGCCTAACGGTATTACCTGAAAATGTGTTTTTGGTCTTAGTGAGTTTGAAGCATGGAATTAACGTGACATTGGCCTTAGTGAGTTTGAAGTATGGAATTAATTTAACATTGGCCTGACTAGCCTTTGCAGTTTCATCGGACTAAGGCAAGCGCTTAAGACATTTCACCAATTGGCAATAAGCGCAAGGTTACCAGAGTGGCCTAAACTCTGCTGGAGTTGTTGCCTTGAATACAACTTTGCGAATCTATCTACACTAAACTAACCTAGCTATCTATACGTATAAGAATTCCGGTGACACACACATGTACAGGTATGTGAGGCTCACACAATGATATCAATATCATTGGCCTCACGAATTCAAACGTGTATTTCGTGCCTGTTAAAATATATTTTCAAGTATGTACCACACGCAATACAGGTATACTTGAATACTTAACATATACTTGTTAATTATATAAAGTTAATTTATGTAACAATGTTAATTTATACGGTGTGAAATAATACAGACAATGAAAACGACCCGTCTGGAACGCTTATCACCGCAGCGCGATTTAGTCGTATATTTCAATCGCGTGTTCCCACATTTTAGCATAATTTGCGACAAAATTTAATTTCTTTATTTTTATTACTAGACTTAATTAAAGCAGAATTGTAATTTTGTTGTCGTGTGAGTTGTATTTATGTGAATTTAATTAGTATAATTCATACTAATATAAGAAACGCGAAAGTAATTCTGTCTGTTCGTACGTAAACTTTACACAAGTAAATATCTGATCACAATGTAATGTGTCATATAGTTAACCTGGAGAAAGACATAAGGTGCTTTTTTATTTAAAACCTTTATCTATACATAAAAATAAAGTTGATGCTTTTCTCCTTTGTTCAAGTTGAGTTCAAGGGATGAGCCGATTTTGAATATATTTAATGAGGTACAGGACATTTCAAAGCATTATATAAGCATTACCATTAACATTAGGGGAGGGCCTAAAAGAGACGATTTTATTTCCAGTCTCTTACGAAAATATGCTCATTTATAATATTTTAAGACCATCCCCCAGAGCTCAGCCGAATAAAAAAATATATGAGATCGTTCTTTTTAAAATGTCCTAAATCGTCAAAGAGAATTATAAATTTTTGTCAATTACATTTAAATAATGAAAACAGTTTTTTGCGTCTATCTAGCCTTATTTCATTTCTCTAGTATGTGAACTTTTATAAAAAATAAATAAAAAGTTCTTTAATATTCATGTTGAGAAGTGGCTCGAAAAGATTTTAGATCTTATACCAGGAAAATGAAAAAAAATATTGAGCCATCTTTAAATATTAAAATATCGACTTGAAAATGTCAGGATACTAAACATCTCAATGATATGAAATGGTTATATAACGAGAAAAATAATCGATTTTCGTCTAATTTCGAAATTTTTAAAAATTTTGAGAGTCCTCTTATTTTTTTTTTAACTGCGTTCTTGACTGGGCTTTTAAAACACGATCAACTAACATATTTTCGTAAGAGACTCGAAAAAAATATATTCGTTTTTTTTTGTTCCACTCTAAGCTTCAGCTTACGCATATCAGGTTTTTTGTACAGGTTAAGCCGTAACAATAAAATTTATCAGAAAAAACTATAAATTTCAGTATTCAAGTCAAAATTGCAATAAAAAAAAAAACAAATAATACACGTGTTCTCATGAAACAACGACAAACATCGCCGGCATAAACTAGTATTTATAAATTAATCATCATTTTTCGCAAGTATACATTTCTGATCGATCGTCGTTTTTAAATATTAAAAAGATACCGTCACGATTCGCTTAACGCAACCATTTTAAAATAATCCCAAAGCAGATGCGTTCAGCAGCTGTCAATAAAATAAACCATACGTATTGCAAATGAACAACATCTGTCCCACATGAACGAGCGGGCAATTGATCTCTATCAAGTAATATTCCGTTACTAAACAAAATGTCCGAAAATGAACACCTTGGAAGGTGACGAAATTTGCCTTTGTTAATAGAAATTCACCCTTATCGTTATGGCAGATGGTCCTTTTGAGTAATTGTTTGATACAAAACATAAAAGTACAGAAGGTTTCATGCCCGCTTTTGTTAATAGTTCAATTATAAATCATACGGTATCTTGATCGCCATACAGTACCGAGCACTCGATTTGACACGTCGGAGAGGAGAGTGAAACGCTAACGACGGCACTTCGGTTTTGCAGAGCGTTGTCTTTATCGCACAGCGCAATGACTGCGTTAGACAAAGATATAGGACATCGAACGTAACGAGCTACCTCGATCTTGTTCCCGACGTGTCAAAAGCAGGGTATTATATGCATGGTAATAAACGCTTTGTAACTCGATTTTGATTTGTTTCTTTTGCATACGTCTAGCTGCCCATAGAGTCGTAAGCTGGGACGGCAGCGACGATCACGGATAGTACTCTCATTGTTTTTAGACTGTACTATGCTTATGATCAACAATAACAACAGTGTCGTCATTTTGTCGTCTACAATAAAACATATACAAATGAGCATTTAATTCAATTACGGTAAGTAATCTCGGCAACTTATGGTAATACGATGAGTCAAAGTACTTTTATTTATGTCTCTATTCGTCATACTTCACGCTCATTACGTCTACAATCTACAATATTTGTACAATACATAATAGATTTTTTTAATTTGAAAAAAAAATATGATTTCTTTTTGTGTACCTTGCATTCATATACAAAAACCCAAGATGCACACGTCTCACAGACGGCACACAGAAATGAGTGCGTAATTGTGGATTATGCAGTCATTTCAAATAGTCTCGCGTCTTTGTAAAAACAACTTTAGCTCATTCATATATGGTTGAATTTGCAAAACCTTAAGTTTATCGCATAAATATTACGACGTATGTATTTTGGGGGGTTTTTGCGGCTGGTTTTAAGCGTTACTTTTAATGGAAACTGTGCGTCTTGGGTTTTATATGTCAAGGATCCCTCGTAGTTTAATTTTGTTCATTGGACGACCAAGTAGTACCTACTAATAAAATGACTTTCGATAAAAAAAGAATAACTAGATATGTTTTTAATTTCAACAAATATAATTTTGTAATACATTGTAAGTCATTACAAAGATGGATTTATAAAGGGCACCCATTAAGCGTAATGAAGGTAAAAGGTTCTCAAGGGATGCGATGTACGGTTCGTTTGCAGAAAGCTGTAATTTTTAAACAAAAATTTATGTAGAAAGTATATTCTTCACTTGTTAATGTACATATATGTTTATCTGTATTTTTTTTCTAAATGATATAAACTGTATTGAGTATTGTACAAATATTGTCTGTTGTAGATGTAATAAGCATGAAGTATGAAGAATAGATTTATGTATATTGTATGAAAAATATATTTTTAGTGACAACATTAAAGGTCATCAATAATTGTTAAACAGAAAATAAATAAAGAAAATCGTTTGACAAACAGAACATAAAAGGTGCTAAACTATTATATCCTTACCTATTTATGTAATAGATAAAAATGGATGTTGAAATATCGGAGTTCGATAAACTCGAATGACGTTTATATATCATATTTCATCAATTTCAAAAAGGCTTCAGAATTCTCGTCACCCAAATCACTTACTTCTCCTTGCACGTAATTTTAAGTTTCTGACATCTTCAATCATATGACATTCAATTCTCTTTATGAGATACCTTAATTAACATGTGTCTCAGAATTCTAGAGAAACGAAACAACGACATCAAAAAGAGACAAACATACAAATCTATATGAATTTACATGTGAAAGAATGAGATAGAATACGTTATACAGTGTCTCTTATATGTATCTGCGTATTACAAAACCTTTAAAAAATTTGTCAAGACAGGTTTTGTTACGTTTTAAAGTGAATTTCTATCGTATGTAAACTGCGTATATGTATTTTTTGATTACCTATTATTCGTTTCTTATCTATTATATAATAAGCGAGTTCTTAAAGTACTTTTGCGTGTAAAAAAATAAGTTAGCAAATATCCCATCACAAAGTTCTAGAGTTTAAATATAAAAGCCATCAGATATCACAGATCTGTGGAATTTATTTACTTAGTATACATATTTTGGCAGTATCCTCGTGTAGACTATACACAAATATTGATTCAATCTCAACAGTTTACGTTACGAGGTTTGGGCCCATATGGCTTAATATTTGTTTGTTCGGGTTTGGACCTAAGTTATCTCACATTATTTGGATATCTAAGAATGGTCTTTAGGCTTGTGTTAAAGTGCTTTTGAACACTCATTTGTGCTACAAGTGTATTATAAACATATACAAAATAAAACGTCATCGATACAGAAATGTGTTCTCAGGCTACTGGACATGTTTTTTTCTCACCTGTAGTAATAAACACACTAATATTAACAAGAAACATGACTAATTGACACAATTACGTCTTGTTTGAAGCCAACCGAAATAGTCTCTTATTCTATAAGAGAGAAGCACTGTTTAATATACTATAGATTCACCGTGCGAGTGCCGGGTCCATCGCGTGGCAGCGTGAGAAACTCGGAGTAGTTCCCGAGCCTTCTGACACGGGTGTAGGTTTATATTTGACACTGTGTCTTAACATAGCCGCGTAGAGGATTGCGTATATTTTTTTGTATTTTTTTAGATGATTATGTCAATATATTATCACCTGCTTTATTAAACGACTTAGAATCAGAATCGAGTGCAGGATAACTTCCATAAATATTGTTACTGTCTAAACTTGCAGACTGTCTATTCTAAAGGTATCCTAGTTTCAATATATATAGAAACTTATAGTAAATCTTAGATTGGCGTAATCTATGCACATTATATTATATATTGGGGTGTAAGGGATGTCGAAAAACATCATAAGACTTGAGACACCCAAGCCAACCTCACCTGCATGTGGTGCACCCTGCTGAATAACGAACGAGGTAATGGCGCAAGCGGGGTGGTAGGGTTTTACAGCCCGACTGGGTCGCAACCACCATGTATATCGCGAAAAAGCCTGTAATAGTGATTCGCTTCTACGGGTCGCGTTTCGGGATCAGCCTGTGCATATCCAGCTTATTACAGGCCGGCATGATAGTGGCGACCGGCGATGGACAGTGTGTCAATCGGTGGTCGCTATTATTTTTGGATTGTACTGTGCTTACCATCAGGCATAGTGCAGTTAATTTGCCGTGCTACAATAAAAAAAAAACATACATCTCTTTCCTCATTGTTCTACGCATTCCCTAATTTTAACTTCAATATTTTCTAGCAACTTTTACTAAACCTTCATGTATTAATAAAGGTAATAGTATTCTTAATCTTTATTATTATTATATTTTGTTTATTTCAACGCGCTACTCTTCGGAGCTAATAGTTAAATTAGAAGAAAAAAGGTGCATATTATAATCTGTTGTATTTGTAGAAATGAAACAATTTAAATATTACGTCAAATGGCAATAAAATATTATGAGTGAGCTATACATCGTAGTGCGTGGTATCACGGCTTCTGGCACAGGTCGTATAATGTGTTATAAAATTTGTATATCGAAAAATTTAGTCTGTCTAATCTACGTCCTTAACAATAATTTAAATCTAATGTATCCGAATTTTTTATTACAAAAAGCAAATTACACGTAAATGAAATTTAATAAAAATAACTTTACATATGATGAGTCAGTAGATGTTATTAAGCAGATGAATTATGTGAAAAAGGATCCGGTATTTCAGATGAAATGGTTGTTTTATTTTTACAAGATCTGTTGTCAGGGTAAAGGTATTTTAGTGGGTCAGATGATATCGACTTTCCCGATGACAAAGAAAAAACTTACAAAAAATTTCTGGAATGTAATAATTGATCCTGGCGTTGGGAATCGAGCGACTTACCTGTAAAAGAAAACATTTGAATAATTTTAGATGTATATACTAGTGAAAGGAAAATTTGTAGGCCTTGGAACAAAGAGTAGACGTCATAATGAACAGTTATGATGAAAATACACCCATCAATATAACCCCATTAAAGTGTAAACAAGACAGATAATACGATAACTCGACGTTTTTTTTTCTTTCCGATTATTACTGCCATTGTCACGTAGTCAATAATATCACAAACTTCGTGAGATCATTCCAATATTAAGCATCGTGTGAAACCATATTCTAACAAGATGGTGGATCCCTTGCTAGAACCTTCCAGGGAGTTTTTGTGGCATCTCAGAATTTCATGCTCCGTGTTATTATTTTCCATTCACTTCACTTATGCATAATAAACTAACTATATTACGTAAAACACCACCAAATTTACACAATATATAGTCAAATAACACAAGATTATGAATAAAATATAAAATCCACTACATGAGAGACTAAAATCCCGCCAAAAACTCAATAACTCGACGTTAATTGTTACTCTTATATCGACAAGAAGCCCACATCTTCGTCTGTGTTTTTTAATGTTAACTGAGGAAAAAAAATTAAAGAATAGAAGACAAAAATATGCTATGCTTTTTTACATTTTGGTTATACCAAACATCCATCTTAACATTGATATTTCGACCACATGTTATCTTCTCGTATTCATTTCTTTCGTAGCATTTAGATCCATATAGCATTATATCAATCTATCTATACTTAATATTAATTAATTAATATAATATGATATTATGAAGAGGTACAGTTTGTGAGTTTGTGACGTTGTGCCGCTTTAGCGGGTTATCGTAGGAACTACTTACTGGTCCGATTTGAAAAATTCTTTTAATGTTATATAGCTCTTTTATCGAGGATGGCTATAGGTTATATATCATTACGCTAAGACCTATAGGAGCAGAGCAACAATGAAAAATGTTTAAAAATCGGGTTTTCTTTCTCTTGAGAGTTTCCGCTGCGTGTTAGCGTTAGTTCAAAGTAACTATTCCACGCGAACAAAGTCACGGGCAGAGGCTAGTACTTAATATTGTAAATCTAAAGAGTCTGTTTGCTTGAATATGTGTCAGGAACTACTGGTTCGATTTAAGAACTAATGGAAACAAAGCACCAATGAAGAATGTTTCACAATCGTTATTTTCTTTCTTTTAAGAGCCTTCGCTGCGTGATAGCTTAGCCCAAAGTAACTATTCCATGCGGACGAAGTCGTGGACGTAAGCTAGTGTCTTCTAATATTTTAAATACCTATCACTTGAGTTTCAAAGGCATCCGTGGGTTACAAACGACTCCATGCACCTTCGTTTCCTTACATCGATGTGTATGCCACCGTCGCGTCGTTTTGAATCAACGACCCGATATCTTTTCAATCTTCTATTTGATTAATTACACTGCCACTATGTAACATTGCACAATAAACAAACACTAAGATATATCTATATACTTTACATATTTTATATTCTGATGCGCACAATATACGTAACTAAAATTAAAATTAAATTAAATGTATAATCTTATAAATAATAAACCTCTATCAGAATAGTCAAAAGTCTATTAAAGCGAATTGATCGTGCGTTTAAATTATATTTTTATTCATATAAATCATTATTTGAATAATCCATTTTGATGTGGAACGTAATTGCAATCGGTCACGGATTTATCCGGCCATAATAGAACATTAATCATAGTTATAAATTAGTATATATATTATATAATGTGATATATTATTTAAAATCATATATAACCGTTAAAAACTAAGCAATGGAAAAGTTTATTTTATTCTAGCTGTACCCGCGACTCCGTCCTTGTAAAACCAAATATTAGATTATACCATACCATTAGGTGGTAGAGCCAGAAGCTATTATTGGTTTCAACATAAATGGGTCGGCTCGCCTACACGCTTACACATGAAAGTGGAAGGGTTTACTTTTTTTCCCTTATTGAACTGAAAAACTCTCAATTTTCCGATAATAAATATATGGAAGAGTTGTTGAGGCTTGTATGCTTGGTACACATATACGGTTCAACAACTCATACATATATGAATAGTTAGCTAGTCTAGCTAAGATAGGTCGCGATTTTGCATGCAACAGGCAACAGCCAAGCCGAGGTGTGCCGTGCACCCTTGAGCTGCTTGCCATAATAAAATCGGCTGAGTGCCTTAAGCGCTCGCCTTAGTAGTCCGGTGAAGCTGTTAAGACCTCGATGGGTCAATAGCGTAGTCATTTCGAGAAAAAAAAAAGGGTCGGCTCGCCCGGGGTAGTACCACCCTCTCAAAGAAAACCGACGTGAAGTAACAGTGCTTACATTGTTGCGTTTCGTTCGGTCAGTGAGAGCGGCGATGACCCATCTCTCCTCCCCTCCCCTCTCCCTTTCTCTCCATTCCACCAAACACAGGCTGACAACGCACTTGCGACTCCTCTGGGCTTGCTAGTGTCTATGAACGGCGATGATCGCTTAACAACAGGTGACCCGCATGTTCGTTTGCCTCCTATTTGATATAAAAAAAAAATCTAAAAAACCACTAATAAACACATCCCAATGTATTAACTCCGTTTACTTATCTATTTATCTCTCGTATTTAAGTCGTGTCGTCATTAAAAGAATAATATTTTTTGATAGAGTGAACCGATTTTAATGAAATTAAGGATAAATGATACTGGAGGATATGCTTTTTGATTTTCTTTTTGTTTTATCGTGAATTTGGAACTTGATACATTTACCGTCTTCATTATTCGTAATAATATTAAACTATAACGTTATTTAGGTTTATATTTATATAATTATGCTATGTATATGTATTTCCAGTATATATTTGTATATAATCTCTGTGCCACTCATAACACAGTATCTATCTCCTTTTGGTGATTTATCTATGTTAATATGTTGTTATTGTAGATTATTGCACGTTGTTACACTGAATATTTGGCATTAAGTTTATAACGTGTATCTGTCATATTTGATATTGACGATATTGCCTACATAGGCAGAGGCCGTACAGGAAAAAAAGGACTTTAGCAGTGTTCTTACACAGACAGACAGACAGATATTTTTAAAAATAATTGAAACGTATATTATTTCGTATTCCAAGACACCCGCAAAAATTTTTTTGCACAAAAATGCAAAAAGTGCGTACTCATTAAAAATTAGATAAGAAAATAGGCTTAATACATTCAGATGATTTTATTAATATTGTTTTTTTAGATTAGGTTCCACGCGGACAGATAGTACTTAGTATGTGTTTGTAGTCCGGTGAAGCTGTTAAGACCTTGCTGGGCTAACAGCGTAGTCAGTTCGAAAAAAAAAAAACTTAGTATGTGTATAAAATGATGACTGTATATTTTGTATATTGCCTGGATGAAGTACGAAAGTCATATAGATAAATATTATAAATAACTTGGGCTAACCTGATACTATCAAACGTCGAACTATGAATGACCTGTGTATTTATATCCGACCTCAGGAACCCTCGAGTTAACGGCGTATATAAAGCGGTGAGCTTTACAACCTAAAGTCACACTTCATAAGTATGCATTAAATCACATATTTTTATTGCACGATGAACATTTAATTCGAAAGGAAAATTAAATAAACTGTGAAACGAAACAGTTTTTTTAATGATATTTTTTATACGACAGTACATTTAAAAAGGCGCTCAATCAACTTTAAATTGCAGTTTCATAACAGCGTGTATATTTAAATTGCTTACAGTAAAATATGAATTATACAAACACCAAATCGATACTATAAAATAATTATAAATGATATTGCTCCCGTAAAAAAGCCGTTTGTGAGGAAAGGCTGTCTTCCACTGCAGCGATATAGCTGTAAATATAGTTGAAGAGTCTAATCTCTTTATATTTTACTAGCGTGTTTGTTACTTAGTAATTGTTTTCGTCCCGTAATTTTATTTTTAATAGTGGGCGCTCCAGTGGTCGACATTCGACCATAGTTCATTTATCTCTTAAAGTTTGAACTTTATTAGGGTTCTTTTGTCAAAGGGTATTATTATAGCTCTATAATCAAAGGTTTTCATCATGGTTACTCAGTGTGATATTCAATAAGACGAAACAGAATAATTATTATTTCAGTGTTTCTACAAATTTAATAAAAATATATTATTTATCAATTATTTATTAATGATTATTATAAATTTACACAATATATTATAATAAAATTAACCTACAATATGACCAGTTCATTTAAAAGGGACGCAACATCAGTTATGTCAAAAATATTGAAAAGATAATTGGAACGCAAGAGTAAAGTGAAGGATCTGTCAAATTGTCTTTTTCATTTACATATGTGTATATGTCGTGTAAAATTCAAGCATTAGTGTGAGTAATGCTTATTTTAATTAATTTAATGTACTTCTAATGCATTTTATATAAAATAAATAGCTTTCTGCACTTCTCCGCCATATAATCTTTAACTATGCCAAATTTCAAGTTCACCCGTTAAGGGGAAATAGGTTAAAAAGGGGTACATTTTTTTGCTTCACGTATTAATATATAGATTCATTAGATTTTTAAAAGCATTATGGGGATTATTACATCCTAACGATTTTGAAATAAAGTGTTTTTTTCCCCCGAACTGACTACGCTATTGACCTAACAAGGTCTTAACAGCTTCACCGGAATACTAAGGCGAGCGCTTAAGGCACTCAGCCGATTTCCTTTTTGGCAACTAGCTCAAGGGTGCACGACACACCTTGGCTTGGCTGCTGCGTAATAAATGCAGATCGCGACTTATCTGAGCTAACCTAGGCTAAGCTAACTATTCATATCTGTATAAGTTGCTGAAACATATGGGTACCAAGCATACATATCTCAACAACTCTTACATATACTTCTTATCGGAAAATTTCTGAAGATTTTCAGTTCTATAAGGGAAAAAATAAAACTCTTCCATTTTTATGTGTAAGCATGCACGTGTGTATGTCATAATATAGTGTTGTAGCAGTGATGTAAATTTTTGAGGAATAAAATGTAATTTTTGTATACACATTTCATTAAAATAAGTTCTAGATACATAAAAAGTGTTTCTCTGATATTAATTTGTGATATCTAAAAATGTTATTTAATTTTTAATTATAATTTATGAATTCACGAAATTTAATAAAAATCGATCAGGTTGTTTTCCAGATAAATTCCGACAGATAGAATTACAAATTTGTTAATATAAATTAGTCAGGTTTAAAATGTTATTTTTAATTTCTATCATGACAATGTAATAATGATTAAAAAGCTTTTTTCATACGTTTAGCACATTTTTATCTACGAAAGAACTTTATAGTATTAACACTTCTGAATAACACTATAATATTTCGACTAAACTATGGTTTTAATTACCTTCTATAATAATAACAATGGTACTACAAATTTATTAAACTCATTGTACAATAGATTTAATTGCGACTATAATGCAAACACTTGTTCAAACTTCAAATATAGCTATAATGTCAACCTTATAATCTGAATAATATAAGGTAGCTTTTACTTCCGGCTTCGCTTAGATTAATATACCAAAATAAACTTTTATATCGCTTTTGATACTTTTTCTGGAATTTGATATACAAAATTTCATAATGATCGACTCAGTAATTAAGACGTGCAAACGTAATAAATACACAAGCAAGCAAACAAACTCACATTCATACTTATAATAATAGGACATAAGGCCGAGATTTTGTTACACCACTAATTTTGAAAATTTATAAATTATATAGTAAATAATACAGTAATTTGTGATAGAGTATTCAAAAACCGATTACTAAAAAGTCACCGTTAACAACATTCATGCAATTTGGGTATTATTATTATTTCATGGACAGACGAAGATCAATTTAATAAATCCATTATAGAAAATATTTCTAATCATTAATCTTTTCTGTATACAAGCGATCTTATTATGATTTACGAATTTAGTTTTCCAATCACGGCGAAATAACTGAACGATCTCTCGGGGCATTTCGGTAATAACATTATTTCTTTTTGTTTGTTGTCTTCTTAGTAATGATTGATAGATATTATATTGTAATAAAATAAGTGAATACTAACAAATAAAATGCCAAGAGATATAAAAAATTCATATAAAATATAAAGACAAAATTTAGTCTTACTTATCATGAAACTAAAAGCATATGATTCATATTATATGGTAGATAACCCTAAAATGTATTCAAGCATTAATCAAATGTTCCGTAGAAATGTCACTACGGGTCCAACAATGAGTTATGTTTCAATTTTGAATTAAATTGTGTTCTTTTCATTTGATACTATCAATCAATTAGTAGATAATATATAAGAAAATTATTTTGAGTTTCGTTGTTTAAATAGTTTAAAAGTCATTGGTTTTATGAATATTCAACAAAAACACATAAATTGAACTTACGGAAGCAAGAATGTTTAGCATTACTTGTAAATGTGAAAAGTAAATATAAACCCTTTCATCAACGATTTTTGAAAAAGATTAAATTCTTAATATATAAATTCCATATATAATAAAAGCTATAATAGAACAGCTACACAATATGTGTAGAAGACATTCTTTAAAATAAGCTGTGTATTAATTAATGAGTTATATTAATGGCATATCATTAAAACGTCGAGGTGTGCGGGGTATACCTTATGCTTATAACAAATTATACCAATTAATGTTAAATTACAGATGTACTACCTACTCCGGATATTGCGCATTACATATAATTGAATATTGCGTTGAAACTAACGCATATGTGAAATTAAATAATTTTATGGTTTATTGTATAGTGCAAGTTAAATAACTAGACAAAATAGCAAACGTTATAGAGTTAAAACATCTTCACATTGGCTTAAAGCAGTATTTGCGTCGACTGATACTTTTCAGGTGTTTGCACAAACTGTGAAGACAAATGGAACTCACATGTGTTGATATAATACTGACTCTTTTATTGGAGAGTGCAGAGCTATAGGTATATATATATATATAAATCTAGTGTCATGATGTTTATCCACGATTAACTCTCAAACTGCACAAACGATCTTCATGAAAGATGGCATTTATGTATAATTTGGTCCAACTTGAGAGATAGGATAATTTATATTTCGAGTAATGGCCTCAATATTTTTTAATTACAAATTAAATTATCGTCAATGTTGATTATTGTTATTAATTGTAAGTTTATCAGTCTCAAACAGATGGCGCTTTAAATTGCTTTGTTTACAGAAAACTATAGGACTGACTCTTATACATATCTCATATACGGCGCCAGGTTTTAATTTTGAATTTCTTTTATTCTGAACCACAACAACGTCTGGCCAAGTAGGCTTATTATTTATAAGCATATAATCTATACTAATATTATAAAGAGGTAAAGTTTGTGAGTTTGTGACGTTGTTATGTTGTGGCGTTGTAGGAGGTAATCTCAAGAACTACTGGTCCGATTTGAATAATTCTTTCAGTGTTATACAGCTCATTCATTGAGAATGGTTATAGGCTACATATCACGCTAAGATCAATAGGAGCGGAGCACAGATGAAAAATGTTTTGAAAATCGGGATGTTTTTTCCTTTTGAGAACTGCTGCGTGTTGGTGTATCTATTCCACGCAAACGAAGTCGCGGGCAGAGGCTAGTATGATATACATTGATAGGTGTTTCGGAACGAAAGGCTAACCTGTCTGAAGTTGCAACCGGACGAACTTCACTCATACTTAATACTCGCAACACGTTATTCGATTCCTGCGCATCAACAAATTGTTATAAAACGCATTAAAATTATATAACAAAAGAAAAAGGTCTTTCATTCAAGTCCTATGCGACTATAAGTAATATACCACGCAACAGTCGCTACAATAGGTATTTCTACTTTTCACAACCAATACGAAACGATAAGGCGTAAAGAATCCTTTACAGGCAATTTTTGGTATTGACCCAAGCATCAACTTATACTCTGAAATCGTTTGTAAAAGCGCCTTTTACTGATCAACCCACCCTTCATAGTAGTCTAATTAATAATCGCTTGATACCTACTGCCAACTAATCAACCTATAAAAACCCAATAAACAATTAGTGTGTTGTTTTAAATAGCAAACAGTATATATATCTCTATAGCATTAACTTCAAATGGTGAAGTAATAGTGTTTGCATTGTTGCGTTTGGTTCGGTCAGTGAGAGTGCTGGAGGCCCACCTCCCTTAGCCTCGCCCCTCCTTCCTTCTATCCCCCTTTCCCCTTCCCCTAAACACAGGTCAGCCTGTGCTTGCGACTCCCCTGTTATTGCAAGTGTCTATGGACGACGGTGATCACTTAACTGATGTTACTGACCCGTCTGAAAAAAGCTCATTTTTATACGATGATTTCTGACCTATTTTTGTTTTACTGTCCTATGCGATTATCCAATTTTTTTTTCGACAAGCCTTGTCTGCCAATTAAAAATACAAAAAAGAATTAGCCAAATAGATTTAGTCACTATGAATTCACGCATACACACTTTCTGCAATTTAGATAATATAGAAAATTCTTGAACAAATTTTATGACTATAAAAATGGATGATGAAAAAATAATGAAAATTCAATAATATGTATAAAATAAGACGACACCAAAACACAATTAATTTTGTTACATTCAAAATAGTTTTCATTAAACTGTGTAACCACAGATTCTTAGACGGTAACATTATTAATCACATAAAATTAATAAAACTTATTTTATAGTATTAATACTAAAATTATTGTGACATTACTAATGTACGTGTGTTTACATCAACTGTTGTGCGACACACAGATAACCAGAATGGTTAACAAATTTTTGTATTCTATTTACCATTATACAATATTCAAAATGACATAAAATAAACATTTCTTTCTACAAAAAAATTGAGATGTTACGGGACGCCCGGCAGATGTGAAACATCGAAACTGTTCGAATCGAACGAATCTCAAATTCTCGAATTCTCGAATTACAATATAGGTATGCGAGCTCAGTGCGGCAAGAGAAATTGCGCACAGTCACTTGCGCATGGCATCGCGTCGCCACTTCTCACATTCTCGCCATGTTAATAATCAGGTTTACTTGCGCCTATAGATGTTTCACATCAAAAAATAAGTATAACAAATTTACAAATTTTAATCTAAGCAATACTGATATTATAAAGGTTAAAGAACTATTTTTCTATTGTTTAGTCTATTGAATTTCTAGTAAAATTTAGGAAATTCTTTTTTAATTTTATAACCTTTATATTGAGACGATCTAGCATTTTAATAGAACTTTTAGATAATAATTTGGTAATTATTATAAAAAAATAATAAAACTCAACAATCAATGCAAAACATTTTAATTTGTCTTCCAATAAAAAAAGGAAGCGACACAAACTAGATATCATCTTGAAATGATGGCTTCTCAGTGCTTGGCATTTTTGGTCACCACGTCTATTGACGTGGGTTTTAATACTTGTGATTGATCCATAGCTTTTGGTAGGGCTTTTTCTAAGTTTATTTGGCAAGTTACCATCAAATTTAAAATCTATCGCCAAGTATCTATAGGTGTTTAGCCAGTCCCCCTCTAAGTTTAGCATTTTTACCATCTTAGTCCATATCGTTATTTAATATTAGGCGAAATTGTAACCAAAAGCTAAAACATATAAAGTATCAATAATGATTGCAAAATGATTGCGTGTAATCGTCACACCCGATCGAAGTAAAACTTTTTAAATATTCCAAATTTTGTCAGAATAGTTCATAAACAAATCTATCAATAATTTAAAAAATGTATGTATTAATAAAAATATCAAATTGAATAATAATAAAAATCATACAATAGAATTAATTACATATATATGGGCGCTCGACCGTGGTGCCATCTGGTTTCAATGTAAATAAGTAACAAATTAAATCAAAGCTTTATTATCTGTAATGCCATCTATCAAGTAATTAGGAACTTAAATAATACAGGAAACATTACTAGCAACACTTAGTTATAAAGTAAATAAAATATAGAAAAGTATAAACAGATTACTATGGTAAGTAAGGGATTAAATTAATTATGATTTAATTAATAGAATTTATGGTTGTTTAATTATCATCTAACCGGATGGTGCAGAAATGTGACTTCATATTGCCGTAACGGACTTCCGTTGCATTGTCGTCTAGTTACTACATAGATCGGCCTAAACAAGTTTTACTTCAATAATTAACATATTATATACAAACATTTCTTGTTTATTCTTAATAACCGTGTGTCACATGTTTACTCTAAGCCCCCGCTGAGTTCCATAATACAACGGATAGCGTAACGCCATATCTTACTGCGGACATTAGAACAACCATATATGCATCGTTTAATTTAATAACACGTGCTTGTAATTGTGAGGGTCATTATAAGGCGCATTCCGCTTCTTAGGACCGCATAATATAACCACAATGAATAATGATTTAACAAATACGAGATATTAAATATTCTAAATTAAATGTAAAAATTCTAAATTAACAAATACATTTACTATTTTCAATTTTTAGGCAATCGAGTCCAAAAAAAATAAATAGACTAGAATCAGGAAAAAATCGCATTGAATAATCATAGTTTTATGCCGAAATGTTCAGTAGTTTAGACCTGATTGAACTTCAATTAAATCGTATTTTCATTAAATATACCTTGTTTTTTTTTCGAACTGACTATACTATTGGCCACGCAAGGACTTTACAGCTTCACCGGACTAAATTAAATATACATTACACAGGAACATGTAACTAATGAATTGTTAAATATTCTTATCAGAAACAAAACGACCATTAAACGAAATAGAATGTAACACAAATGTAATATTCACATATTAATATTCATATTCAAAAATAGAATAAAAAGCACTTTATTCAATTTTGGTATTAACAAAGTACTTATCTACATCAGAACATTATAACCAGTTCTAAAAATATTCCATTCATAGAGAAAACTCGAAAAAAAAATTCGATTAGGTGTATTCTTTTCATAAACATATATTTTTTTTAATTATGAAGTATATTCTCATTAGTATATTTATATTCGTTTATCATTTTTAGTGGATGTACAGCTATTTCCAGACTTCACTACAGAATTGATATATTACTTTTCATTTGCCTTCGTATTTCGTCACACAGTCAAACTGCAGAGGAGAGATTTAGTTTAATTTTTTTCCTTAATATATAATAAATAAATAAAATACAATATTATAAATACAATTTCATTATTTACAATTTAATTTTGGAGGTGGAGCCACACTGAAGTTATTATTAGTTTCAGCATGAATGGGTCAACTCACCCGGGGTAGTACCACCCTCTCAGAGAAAACCGACGTGAAGTAACAATCCTTGCATTGTTGCGTTTCGTTCGGTCATTGAGAGCGCCGGAGGCTCCGCTCCCTTCTCTTCTGCCCGTCCCCTTTTCCCCTAACTCCCCCCTACCCAAACACAGGATGGAGACGCACTTGCGACTACTCTGTTTTTGCTAGTGTCTATGGACGGCGGTGATCATTTAACATCAGGTTACCCGCTTGTTCTTTTGCCTCTATGATATAAAAAAATTACTTTTATTACATTGTCAGTAATTGTTTCAAGAAGGAACAAAGTTAGTGATCATGCAGTAGTCGCAATTCGACCATAGTTCTTTGTTTATAAAATTGAAAGCCTTCGATGTCCTTGTTCTCTACATTAGATGTATTCATTTTTATTTTATTTTCTTCTGTTACTTTAGTGTGAGTATGTACAAGTAGACCATTATATACTAATTGTCAACGTATTAAATTGCATATAATATATTCATTTTTTATAGTTTTTACTTCTACTCAAAGCCATTATTTGACCACCGACATATAATGTTTGATATTGATTATGGATCTACAAATTAAACGTTCTGTTCTACACATATTTTTTTATATCAAAGAAAGCAAACTAACAAGTGGGTCACCTGATGTTAAGTAATCACCACTGTCCATAAACACTAGCAACACCAGGAGAGTCGTGTATAGAGCGGGAAAGGGGGGAGGGTATGGGGAGGGGGAGAGCGAAGGGAAGAGGGAGGGGGAAGGGAGGTGAGCCCTGGTGATCAAATTACGATTTAATTTATTTAATGTAATTGTAAAAAAGATTACACAGACATTTTACTTCTCTTTACTTCTTTCCAGCATTAACTCTATGCCAAATATCACACATCTACGTATGCGTAATTTTCTTTAAAAGGGGTACAACATTTTTAATTCACATATTAACATATAGATCTCGAGCATGCAGCTGTCTCACATTTAGATGGACCACACACGCAATGACCACCGCGTTCCTTATGATATATGGAATTCAAACAGTAGAAACCACTAATAGATTTAAATAAACACTACTAAGTAGTATTGTTTTGATTGTTAATGCACCAAGTGAGTGTATTAAAACACACGAAACGTATTTTTTTATAATTCTACTAGCTTGACGATGCGGTTACACTTGTTTTATTAACTCTCGGCGCCTAATACCCCGCGCTGTTATGTACGATACGCCATTTATAATTGTGCTATGTTATAACGACCATTTTGACACATTATAATAGTGATGTAAATTGTCGATTCATGTACGAAAAAAAATGTAATCAAATACTGCTTTCTGTTGCATTAGGTATTGGCGCGAGTCTGCTAGAGGTGATAGTTGTGCTAGCCTGCGATACCATATACGTATAAAATATAAATCTATTGCATATATTAAAAAAGACTCCGAATTTTGTTGTCAATAAGTACAGTAATAATAATCCATTAGGGATTTTGTTGAAAGGCACTGTTTTTTTTTGTTAGTAAAAAGTGAAAACTTTTAGCCGCAGGACCATATTATATAATTAGATACAGTAATAGTCAAATAGATGTGTAGTATAATAATGTTATATATATAAAATTTACAAATTTAAAATTTACTCAATTCATTTTGTGTTCTAAAATTATAGACTCGATAAATTTTAAAACAATTAGCAATTCATACCTTCAAACTTAGTCATTAACTTATACGAAACTTTATGAGCAGCCAAACGTCAAAACGGCCAATACACTATGCTGCTATTATAGTCCGGTGAAGATGTAAAATTCCATCAGGCGTTAGTTCAACCCAAAAAAACGATACGCCCGTACAATTAATTCACTGTTGCTTAGCGTACTCTCTGACCTACATTCTTTGTGATAATTACTCCGCTTTTAATTGTCGTATCATGAAATTACATAAGCTATAATCTTCTCCAATAAATTGACAATAGAATGTAAAAATAATTTTTCCAATGTAACCGATAATAATTCAAGATATTATCGCGTACCAATAAATAAAACAGAAACAGTATTTTAATTTTTGTAGCACTTTACAAGCGGCCACTTAATCCCAAATAGCTGATCTTCTATAAATATAATAAGAATGTAAATCTGACGTGCCTGTATTTTTTCGATTTTCGTGAAAAAACTTTTTGCAACTGTCTAGGAATGAGTAATAAAATACATGTCAATCATTTTCATAAATGTTTTTCTGTCTGTCTGCCTGTCTGTCTATTTGTATGAACAGGTATCACTGCTAAAGTATTGAATTGACAATAAAACCGCAACAAGAAAATCATAAAGCATATCCTTAAGTATAACTTAATTTTTGTTTCAATAAAATCGGTCCACTCTATCATGAGTTATTGTAATTTGAATGACGGCTCGAATTAAGTACGAGAGAAAAATAAATAAGTAAAAGGAATTAATACATTCATATGACATTATTAATCGCTGTTTCTTTATATAAGATTTCACGCGGACGATGTCATGGACACAGTATACATACGTAATTCAACACCCTGTAACAAATTGTAGTCCGATGAAACTGTTAAGACCTTGCTGGGTCAATAGCGTAGTGAGATCGAAAAAAAAAACTCTGTAACAAATAGACATTTATGGTCATCACATAAAAGTCTGTATTCTCTTTGTTACATTAAATGACAGGAAAAGCTTATTATGGTAATGTTTTAGGTAAAATGCTTTATGTTCGGTAAGTTTGTTTTAATGTTCAACAATTCACAGGACGAAGCCTTGAGGTATTCGTAATGGAGGTAGGAGTCCCTCCGGATACCTTATAATTCAAAGATTATGTAGCAGATTTTTTTAATCTGGTTCGACAAAATGACTGCATTGTACCTGATGGAAAGTATAGTACAGTCCACAAATATCGGCGACTGTCGGTCTTCAAAAGTAACGGCAGTCGTCGCTATCATGCCGACCTACAAAAGTGCCTCTTCACGCCTCTCTTGAAGGACCCCATATCATGCGCAAATTCTTGAAAGAGAATAAAAGAAACAAAATTTATTTTGAACAACATAAGAATTGTACTCGCAGAGTTTTCTTTCCACTGTGAAGCTGACCATCAGGCCAAAATCGTGTAGTTTGCTCGAAAAAAAAAAAAATTAAAGACACGGAGAGTGTATTTTCATATAATAAAAATTCGGCATGTAATCTGATTAATTTAACTTACGTAATGAAGAAGAATTATTTAAAATGTATTACAGTACTAAATAATCATTATAGTTTCAAATAAAATAATAAGTCGGTGTATGTTTGAAAGTAAACTATATTAACTATTATTCTTGGCCGGGTTCCACGTTCTTAACGATTACTTACTGTCACTGGGCGGAGTAAACCTCACAGTGGTATTTATCATTTGCGTAATACAAACGATATTGTTGCATTTTTACGGTGGACCTATTAACGCATGAATATTATAAAATGTATGATGTGTCAAAGGAGATATCTTTATTAATACAATTGAAAGGTTTATTATACCAACAGCTTCACCGGACTACTCAGTCACTAATAAAATATGTATTTTGTGTTACATAATTACTCTAAACTATCACATTTCGATAAGGGAAAAGCAAAAATCCTTCCACTTTTATATGTAAGCGTGTATGCATGCACGTGTGTACTGTTGTCGCAGTGATGTAAGATTTTTTGTCACTGTGTCGCGCGAGCAGCGTACTTAAGGGCTCCATGCCAAATGAAAGCGTTTCTTACGAACTCTGCCGTAACGATGGGAGATATAGGATTGACTTTTAGCGAAAAGCTGTAGAACTTGATAATGCCTACAAAAAAGTTATGGACAGCATATATCTAACTTAAAGGTTTTCATTAATATCAGGACGGGACAACGTCCGCCGTGCCCTCTAGTAATATATAAATTGAAGTACATTTAATAATGTTTATTAACGTTACTCCATTTTTATTTATTACATTTGTTCACTCAGCGGAAACCTGCGGGTGAGTTAAAAGCTTCTATGCGGGGTACTCACTACGGCCAACGATATAATGTAACAAGCGTACTTACTTCAAAAGAGCCATACAAGTACCTGTTATAACGTTGAAACTTTCAGTTCTTGAGTTTTAGAGGGCGTTTATGCAATTCACATAAGTTAGCCCTATCCCTTATTCAGAAATATATATACTTTCTACCTTTATGCAAATAAATATGTACAATTGAAGTATGTTTGTAATGTCAAAATAACAGATTTTTTTTCAAAATGGATATAAAAGCATATGTGACATTTATGGCAAAAAAAAAAATTAAAATTTTGTATGTCTGTTACGATAAATCTCCAAAACGGTTGGACCGATTCCGACAGGAGTTTCACAAGCTGATAGCTGATGTAAGAAGTAACTTTTATTTTAAATAATAAGGTTCTTCGAAAATATAATCTTTATCAAGACACAAAGGCAAACCAAGCCACGTACAATTACTAGTCTGTAGAGATATCTTTCAAAACATTCAAACGGCTGCAGTTAACGCAGCCGCATAAGCGGCTGCAAGTGTCAAAGTACCGTAACGCCAAATGGCAACTAAGCAGTTAACTCATTTCTATTGATTTATAAGTTACTAGCCCCTGCCCGCGACTTGGTCCGCGTATAATACTTAATTTGGGCTAACGCTAACACGCAACGGAAGCTCTCAAGAGGAAAAAAACCCCAACTTTTAAACATTATTCATTGGTGTTCCGCTCCTATTGGTCTTAGCGTGATGACCCTATAACCTTCCTTGATAAATACGCTATATAACACTGATATTTTTATTCAAATTGGATCAGTAGTTCCTGAGATTACCCTCTACAATATCACAAACTTGACCTCTTTATAATAGTTTAGTATAGATATATATATATGACTAGCTGACTTGTGCCACTTCGTCTGCAGAAAATCGATTATTACCTGTTTTAATTGTATTGTTATCCGCGAAAAATCTTAATAAAACTGAAACGCAATCGCAGCGACATCTACCATTTTCAATTGTAAATCCGAACTATATAGGGAGTCACTCAAATATAGTTGGTAAATGAGAAATTTTCTAAAATAAACCTAAACCCATTCGCAGCATGGCCTACCGGGTTCAATTAAGATAAATACTAATCTACATATATTGCCGATAAATGTCTTCCCAGTATTGGCGATAAATTAATATTTGTCAATTTAAATTACATTCCTTGTGATTAACTATTGAAAATAATTTTCCATAATAAACATTATCTATAATACTGAGGGATAATATATCTTTCTAACATTGAATAAAAATTCAAAATCGGATCGGTGGTACCAGGGATTTCCTGAATACCAAACGATAGAAATATGAAGTATAACTTAAACGTTTAGCTAATCTGTCTATATGTATCTATATATATCACAAAGAAAATTCACCAAAATCCGTCAAGAATTTCATTGAATACAAATTTTAGTCTTTCATCCGTTACCCTAGAGAACCTCTTGTGTTTTATGTGACAGAAAGTATCCTAAATGTAATCTTGTACGTACTCACAGAGACAGACAGACAGTCAGATAAAAATAGCAATTAGACTTTTTTTGACTTCTATATCGATAACATAGTTCACCTCGATTATAATTATCAAAAAATATTTAATTTATAAGTTTTGACTTAGTTACAGTTTTATAATAGTTATAAGACACTACTTTGAAATGGAATTTTACGGAACTGGGATAAAACTAATGCGTTGCTCTGTAAAAAATAAACGATATTTAAAGTTTATTATTCCACTATTTATCGCTTTTAGCTTAATCTAAATTTTATAATGATAACCACAATCACCGTTTTCTGTCAAATTTCAACATGACAACATTTGCCATGGAGCTATTATTATGTTAAAACGCCATCTAAAAAAATACGTGAGTACCTGATCGCTGTTTTAATGAACAACAGCTGTAAAAAAAAATAGGTACTATATTTAAATACTACAGTTTTCTTACATAGTAATAAATAATAGAATATAAGATATTCTTTACAATCGTTGTAGTTTGAAAATGAATCAATGAAAATAAAAAAGCTTCATAACAAAAAACTAACACATATGTTAATAGAATTTCGCCGTTAGATTTTATACTTCTAACTAATTCAGCTGATAGATAATTTCGCTATGTAACGTCAGTTCGTCTTGGTGCAATCGGCCGTATGCCGACCTATTCGTATCGACGGGGACGTTGGTTCGAATTTCACCGGTCGCCCTTTTGTTTTTTTTTTTGAAGATGCAAAACGTGATAAAATGTAGCTTAAACTTTTATCTAATCTTACTGCTTTATATAACACAAACAAAAGTTACCAAATTCCGTCAAGAATTACATGAACTACATTTTTTTAAGTTTCATCCGTTATCCTGGAGAACCCCTTGCGTTTTATGGGACAAAAAGTGTCCTGGATGTAGCCTTGTAATATCATTTATCAATGTGTTAAGTTTCTTTAAAATTGGTTCAGTAATTTCAGAGTAATACGGGTTTAGATTCTAGACTTTAATCCTTTATCTTAAAGAACCCTTTGCGTTTTATGGGACAAAAAGTATATTTGATGTAATCTCGTAATATTAGCTATCACTGTGTCAAGTTTCGTCAAGATTGGTTCAGTACTTTCCCAGCGATGCGTGTTCATAGGGACAGACAGACAGACAAAAATTGTAAAAAGATTATTTTTGGCTTCTATATCGATAACATAGTCTACCCTGACTAAAATTTTCAAAAAATATTTAATGTACAGATTTCGACTTGTTACAGTTTTATTACAGTATAGATAGATAGAAGATAGATTTATTAAAAGTGTGTGTGGTAGAAATTAAGACTTTCATTAACACCGACGAAGAAACCGAATAATTTAGATTTTAACACACACACACACATACGTACGCGCACACGAAATACTCGCATTTTTTTATTTATAATCTTCTGCATATGACACTGCACTCACACATACTATATCTATTTGAGGAACGAAATATGTTACTCTGGAACTGGGCTTGTTTTTTTTTTCGAACTGACTACGCTATTGACCCAGCAAGGTCTTAACAGCTTCACCGGACTACTAAGGCGAGCGCTTGCGGCACTCGGCCGATTTTATTTAGGCAACTAGCTCAAGGGTGCACGGCACAATTCGGCCTGGGCTGCTGCCCGACACGTGCAATTTGCGACCTATCTGAGCTGATCTAAGCTAACTATTCATACATAGATGAGTTGTTGGAGCATATATGTGTAGCAAGCATACATAAGTCAACAACTCCTATATATATTTCGTATAGGATAATTTTCCAAACTATTTCAGTTCGATAAGGGAAAGAAACAAAACTTCCACCTTCCACTTTCATGTGTAAGCTTGTATGCGTGCACGTGCGTGGGGATGATATGTGTACTGTTGTTGCAGGCATGTAACATTTTGTGTCACTGTATCGCGCGAGCAGCGTACTCAAGGGCTCCACGCCGAGGGAACGGACCTAGGCTTGAGCCGCTGTCGGGGGGGATCTAATCTGGTTGGAACTGGGCGATATTTTTTTTATGTCATATAGGAGGCAAACGAACATGCGGGTCACCTGTTGTTAAGCGATCACCGCCGTCCATAGACACTAGTAACCCCAGAGGAGTCACAAGTGCGTTGCCAGCCTGTGTTTGTGGGAATGGAGAGAAAGGGGGAGAAGAAGGAAGAGGAGAAGGGAGGGGAGGGGAGATGGGTCTCCGGCGCTCTCACTGACCGAACGAAATGCAACAATGTAAGCACTGTTACTTCACGTCGGTTTTCTGTGAGAGGGTGTTGCTACCCCGGACGAGCCGACCCATTCAGGCTGAAACCAATAATAGCTTCAGCGTGGTTCTACCACTACATAATATTGGCTGCGACACAGGATAATTAATGCAGCTGATATTGGTCGTTTACCATATTCCGCAAATTGTTTTCGTAGTCCCAATAAATAAATGTAAATGTAACTTGTGAAACCTAAACGCTTTTTGTTTAAGTAATTTCTATATAGCGCTCGAGTTATCTGAATCATAACCTGAACAAACCGACGTCATTCAGCCCTACACGATCCCTTAATTACATACTGTATAAGGCAGTGTTATTCCTCATTTGCCAGAGCGTGGGCGAACTAACAAAACGCTTGTGCTCAATATAATGTCGGATTGTTTCGTCTTATTGCACTTCCACGTTGTAATAAATTATTTCCTTATTACAATCATTTACTTTCGATTATTACAGTAAATAATTAATTCAAATAAAAAAAAAGTTAAGTTAAAATAATACTAAATAAATAAAAAACACCGAGTAGTTGCTCTCAGATACGATTTTTCACAATAAAAAAAAAGCGAAAGCAAAAAAAGGTGCGGAGCAAGAGTCTGGAGAACAGAAGAATAAAGAAAAAAAAACAAACGATCTTCATGAAACTGGGCATTTCTGTATAATTTGGTCCAACTTGATAGGATAACTTACATTTCTATTAATGGCTTCAATATTTTTTTATTACAAACTATATGATAGTTAATGTCATAGTCAGTTGTCAAGTATATCTTTCAACAGTCTCGAACAGATGACGCTTTAAATTTTTTTTTCGATCTGACTACGCTATTGACCTAGCAAGGTCTTAACAGCTTCGGACTGACTACACGCTTTAAATTAATTTGTTGATAGAAAACTATAAGACCGACAATTATAGACATCTCATAGATGGCGCCACGTTTTAATTACGAATTTCTTTTTCAACTCCAGTTTATTTTATGGTGCACGTATTCTGTTAATTACATACCAAATACTTTATCATAATTTTAATGCATATTGCATTAATAACTGAGCCACAGCAACGCGTGGACGGATCAATCGGTTATTATATAAGATTTCCGCCGAAAAGTTATATATATAAATGCAGGGGTCTTAATTGTAATGATTTGCGGTTGGAACTTTGATGCGGGCCGCGTATCGATATTCATCTGTTTAACCAGATCCAAACAAAGGATGGTACTGTTATTGGTTCGGGTTGAAAAAAAAACTGCGTTACGCAACAGTTCTCCGTAGAACAAATTCCGTTATGCATTACAAAGCGGTGTTAAGAATTGAATCTGTCATGATTGCGCGGCATAAAGGGTTTACAAGATGGTTTGTAGAGAAGCCGCGTGTTTTAAAAAACCTCTTTCATCATGCTATACGTTTTAAATGTCATCGAATTATTAACCAAATCAGGGTTATATAATTCAATGATTATATTAAGCAATTTTGAAGAAGAACAACTGTTGTGAAAATTAATGGTAGACATTTTTATTTAACATGAGAGAAGTAGTATATGGATAGAGTGATGACTTTATAGTGTTCGGATATCAAGTTTGAATACCTTCAATGAGCTGTAGTTTTTGCTAAAGGAAAATAATGTGTTGAAAGTATAATATGGTGATAGGATTTTGAAGGGAAACTTATGGGAGAGCTTTGTAATTCTGATCCGCAACCTTTTTATGTAACGACAACTGGTGCGAGTAAACACTGTGTGCTTTCGAGTATTGCAGAACAGTGTGACATAGGCTCTTCTCGCTTTCTTTCTTTCTCGTTATCCGTGGTTACGTGTACTGCTTTCAGCCAGCGTGGCAATCATTGAACACAATCTATGCTATTCAAAAGTGATTGATGGATATTTTAAATGTTTCTCTGTGATACAAAACTTTCATTTCTATCGTGTGGTTATACGACAACTTGTTTTTATCTATATTGTTGTTATCTAACCTCAAGGTTAATTATTTTTCACTAATAGGCGTGTTCCCATAACTCCACTTAAGAAGTAGTTCTCCTAGTTTTAGAATTTTTGCGTTCTTAGACCAGATCATAATTTAACATCAAGCGAGGTTCATCAAAGTAGTACACAACATTTTTGTGAATTGCACACTGTATAAGATCGTAACTAGTTGATCGCTTCATATAAGAACTAAGCTAGAGAAGGTTAATACCAAGAGACACACTAAACTACAGGAGAAACCACTAAAGGCAGCAAATCACACTATATACTTTAATTTTATTTAACAGTCCAGAATAAAGAACATAATGAATAATTAAATATTTTTGAAGACACAGTTTTAGTTAAGATATATTTTTCACTAAAACGCAAGTATTGAGATATATTGAAGCAAAAAAAATTAACCTAAAATTCTGTTTCTCTTTTTTAGATTTTCTTTCGACATGAGCAAACAAATTTTATCTTTATCATTTGAATACGAGGTGAATTACGTAAGAAAAATTTATTGACATAAGAAATGTGAGTGGTGTTTATTCGGGCATAGAGAAATCCTTTGATTTAAAATGTTCTTTGGTTAGACTAAAATGTTTCAATATAATACATTTTCGTTTAAACTATAGATACATGTCTGTGCTTCATAATTGCTCAGAACTAATTCAGTTTACTTTAGGCAGAAAATTGGAAATTTATTCATGTGGAAAATTGAAGTAGAAATATTAACATTTTACGCATCGTTTTCTCATATTTTTATTTATAGTAGTTGTCTAGACTTAGCTTTACTTTAGAAATTATAGTGATTGGTGAACGCTTTAAATTTTTAACTTTCAATATAAGCTAATCATCGTCATCTTTTTACCCTTATCCCACCTAAGTAGGATCGGCATAACATATTTTATTTATATATCATCTCAGAATTCACACCTTTTCCACACATTGTTCTATTAATAATCTCACCAATATTCATCTATAATTTATTATTTTTAGATCCGTCACACATTTCTTAAATTCGTTGTCTAATACAATTCCTATATTATTTCTCTTACCGTTACTCCCAGAGTATTATAATTTATATCTGATACAAATCTCTCTCGCTTTCGCCCATTTAGATTTAGTTTCTTGCAAACACGTCACACTTATGTGTCTTCTTTGCAAGACATCTGCTAAATCTCTTCCATTTCCAGTCATTGTTCTTACATTCTAACTCGCAAATCTCAACCTCCATGCCGAATTTCATTTTGTACTTTGAGTCCCTAAACTGAGAAAACCCTAATCAAATAAAATTATTTATTCCATATATTGCCTGATGTCACAAAACATACAATGTTACCTAATTAAAGTATACTTAACTTGTGATATACTAAAATAATCATTTAAATCTATAGATATATCTATATCTATATAGGATAAGGGGTCTTTTCAAACGATGGCGACACAGAGTATCGGTACCAGTAACTGAACTAGAACGTGTGAAAGTAGAAAGTTTGCAGGAGGGTGAAGTGAAAGATGAGTACATTAAAAGATTAAAAGAAAGATTATCTGGTTTGGACGAGGAATGTAAGATAGAAAGTTTTTGGAAGGTTTTAAGGAAGGTGTAGTGGATGTTGCAATTGATGTATGTGGCACTGCTAAAAGAAGAAAAGGAAAAATGCAGAAGAACGAGTGGGTGGATAAGGAGGTCTAACGAGCTGTGTCTGAAAAGAAGAAAGCGTGGCTGGATTGGTTAGCAACAAAGGCTAATCAAAGAGTGCAAAAGGCAACGCAAGAGGATGTGGATGATATAAGAAAGGTTTATAAAAATATGAAAGGGGTAGTGAAGGAAATTGTCAGTAAGAAGAAAGAAGAACGAAAGGAGGAGTATGACAGAAGGCTTTCTGATAATTTACAGAATAATATTAAATTGTTCTGGAAGTCACTTGGACTGACCCGAGGAAAAACTGCGAACTCTGAGCTATCTAAGATTAGAGACAAGAATGGTAGTGTTATAATAGGAGCAGAATGTGTGTTGAAGAGATAGAAGGATTATTTCAAAAATTTATTTGAAAGAGAAGAGAAGGTGTTTACCTCCTCTTGAAGTGAGCGAAAGTGAACCTGAAAGTGATATTAGTATGGAAGAGATTATGAAAGCATTGAAAGGCATGAAATTAGGTAAAGCTGCGGGATATGATAGGATATCTGTCAAAATGCTGAAGGCTGGACAGAGGGTGGTAGCCAGTCAGTTTTACTGCCTTTTCAACTTATGTTGGAGGAACGGTCGGGTACCGGCAGATTGGTGCAAGGCTGTGATCGTGCCATTGTACAAGGGAAAAGGGTCACAACAAGACTGTAAAAACTACCGCGGAATTAGCCTTCTCAGTGTTGTCGGCAAACTGTATTCTAAAGTAATAATTGAAAGAGTTATGTTAGAAACTGATGAAAGAATATGGGATGTACAAGCGGGATTTAGGAAGGGAATGGGATGTACGGATCAGGTCTTCTCCTTACGGTGCATAGTAGAAAAAGTTTTGGCAACAAACCAAAAAGTCTATTGTGCATTTGTAGACATGGAAATGGCCTACGACAAAGTGGTGAGGAATGAGTTGTGGTCGGCATTGTCTATGCATGGGGTGAGTAGCGATCTGATACGAGCATTGAAATCTCTCTATGAGAATTCCAGTGCTTGTGTCAGAATTAACGGAACGTTCACTGAATGGTTTAAGATCCGAAGGGGTGTTAGACCCTTACACATCCTTATGTGTAGCGTCTCCGTGGTTGTTCAACCTTTTTATGGACAACTGTCTGACAGAATTGAAAGAGAGAGATTGTGGACTGAAAATAAATGAGGTACTCGTCAAGTGTCTTCTTTACGCCGATGACCAAGTGTTACTTGCATCGTCGGCTGAGGATTTACAGACGATAATGACTGTTATGAATGAAACTTTGGAAAAGAAGGGAATGAAAGTGAACGTCAAGAAGACGAAAGTTTTGGTGTTTGAGAAGGAAGAGAGAACGACAGAAGTATGTATTAGGGTTGGGGGCGATCAACTTGAGCAAGTGAATGAGTTTATATACCTGGGATCGATGTTTAGTAGGGATGGAAGGTGTCACAGTGATATTGAAAGGAGAGTAAATGCTGGTAACATGGTGAATGGGGCGTTGCGCACCTTAATGAACAGCCAGAAAATCTCTATGAGGGCTCGTCTGGCTGTGCATAGAGATGTGTTGGTTCCAACACTCATGTACGGTAGTGAAAGTTGGGTGTGACAGAAAAAGCATGAAAGTAGAGTAAATGCAGTAGAAATGAGAGCGTTAAGAAGTATGTTAGGAGTAACACTGTGTGACAGAGTAAAAAATAGTGTGATAAGAGAACGATGTGGTGTAAAAGAAGATGTAGTGACACGAGTTGAGAAAGGGATGCTCAGATGGCTTAGGCACGTAGAGAGGATGAACGAGAGAAGAATGACTAGGCAAATTTATAAGGCGAGTATGAATGGGAACGTTGGAAGAGGAAGGCCCAGACAAACGTTCTTCGATCAAATCGGGGACGTTCTGAAGAAAGGTCGGGTCAAGAGTACTCTAAACCGACGAACATGCATGAGAAGACTGATGAACGTTAAAGAAGCGAAAGATTTGTGCCAGGACCGTAGCAGGTGGAAGGACGTGGTCTCTGCCTACCCCGCCAGGAAAGAGGCGTGATTATACGTATGTATGTAAATTTATATCTATCTATATGTATTTAATGAGTGTTGTGTTACAAACACACTAACAAAGGGACGCTGAATTTATAATAGGCTATATATTTTTTCATAATAATACAGGATTAAACAAATGGATTTCGTAACTAATTCCTTCTAAAAATATATAAAATCGCAACGATCGTTTAGTTCGTGTGAAAGACCACAAGCGTCCGAACTCGCGGACCGGGCAACGAAACCGTACCAACCGACAATGCACTGAAGCGTACAGTTAGATGAGAAAAATGAACTTCAACATTGTACGACCTTTAGCATAAGCGACAAATATATCATATAAACTAAGCACCTAGGCGAACGAGCTTAGCTCAGTTCTTTAAAAAAACATTTTTTAATTAAAATAAACTATTAGGTTTGCCTCACAAAATTAACATTTTTCTAAAAAAAAAAATATTAAAAAAAGATATCTCTTTTGCTGTCATTCGGATTCCAACTGGGGTTACACGGATTTTAGAAGCAACCGATTTCCATCTGAACTATTTTTGTTTTGACAGCGCCGGCGAAATTTACCTTTATATTCTAGTTATATTTTTTCAATCCCTGAAAACTCAGTTAAAGAAAGTTTTTTATGAATAAAATCTAGCTAGATCGATTTATCGTCCCTGAAACTACCTACATACTAAGTTTGACGGACATAGATGATACCGTTTCCGAGATCATGAATATATCTATACTAATACTAATATTATAAAGAGGTAAAGTATGTGACGTTGTGATGTTGTGACGTTGTAGGGGGTAATCTCAGGAACTACTAGTCCGATTTGAATAATTCTTTCAGTGATATATAGCTCATTCATCGTAAATGGTTAAAGGCTATATATCATTACGCTAAGTCCAATAGGAACGGAGCACAGATGAAAAATGTTTCAAAATCTGGATGTTTTCCTTTTGAGAACGCAAACAAAGTCGCGGGCAGAGTCTAGTACTAATATAAAATTGTACAAGAATTGCTCGTTTAAAAGTCTTATTAGATGAAGTAATGGATATGTAAAAAATAGCTCGCTTTGAGAAGCAGAAGAATTCTTCAATGCTATTTCATAGAAATTTATTGTAATCTAATTTCGTTTAATTATTATTGTTGGGTTTACCTTAGCCCACCCTAAGTGCAGAATCATTAGCACACGTTCTTCTCGTCCACTCTCCTCTACAAGTGAATTCAGTATTTAGAAATAGAGCACTGAAAATTTTAGCTGAGTGCCTTCTGGGTTTACCCCCAAGCCTTGTAATCCCATAGAAACCGTTCTATCCAACAGAATTAAACATCTTGAGAAAAGGCGGAGAACTATAATTTCTTTCTGTTCTCAATTATCAGTGGGATAATTATTATTAATTTTTCATTTTAAAAGACGGTAACAAATGAAATGATAACTTATTTAACAAAGTACGAATATGATTAGGCGACTTTGTTATATTGTTCAAAATATAGCACGAACGTGATCTCTTGTATACAGACACGTTCATTAGTAAACTGCGATAAAACATATAATATTAAAACCGTTTCAATTTGACATCATAGCATTCATAAACTTGTTAGAAACAATTTGAAAGTTAAGAAAACGGATCAAGTTAATTTGGATATTCGGGAAATCACGTCGATTGTGCTCGTAGTCAACCTTTGGAGGCGAGAGTCTTCAATTATACCCCTCAACAGGTCATGACCCAGTTACTCAAAATATGGACACTCGGCCTAATGCTGGATTACAAGATTAAAGGCTAAACTCAAGATTAAACTAAATTAGACAGAAATAAGTAATAGAAATATATAGTTTATAAAAAAATTCAGCCATCAAAGTATTGACCGTACCAGACGTTCCTACCGTTAACATCGGTGATCGAACAAGATCAGATGTTTTGAACACTAACCGACACAGTGTTTACGCCCATTACTTCTCGTCACACAAAAACGTCGCTGATTAGAATTTCAAAGCTCTTCCATAAGAAGTTTTACTTACAAAGTAACTAACATATTCGTCTCAAATTTGATATAATGAATTAATCGATAAAGAACGAAAAGCCCTTTTAGAAATTAATGGAAACAAATTTCATAAAAAAGACGATATTTCATCTGGTCATATGTATTTATTCTGTTCTTTACATTGGAGGCCACAGATATTGTTCCTCTACGATGTCACACATTACCGGGCACTGAGACACGTATATATTATATGTCAAACCGTTGGAATGTCAACGCGACGCGGGTGGTGATTGACAATTGACCTTTAAGGCACAGACTATTTGTTTTATAACGCAAATAAATATATACGGAGATTTTTCAAACGGTTTCCGCTTCGCTGCATTATAAATACGTGTCGTTTAATAAATGAAGATTGAAACGTTTTAATTGAAGATGAAGAACGACACTAAAACAAATATACAACTTAGTTATTTTCTATACTATCTATGCTAATATTACATAGATAAAGAGTTTGTTTGCTTGAACGCGCTAATCTCAGGAACTATAAGTCTGATCTGAAAAATGTATTCAGTGTCAAATAACTCATTTATCGAGGTAGGCTATATGCTATATATAATTACGCTAATACCAATAGGAGCAGAGCACCAATGAAGAATGTTTCAAAATCGGGGATTTTAGCGTTAATCCAAAGTAACTATTCGACGCGGACGAAGTCCCGGATAGAAGCTAGTTTAATATATAGTCATCTACTGCAAGGTCGCAGATATACTTTTAGTAACTAAATTAACAATAACGTTGTGATAAATAGAAGATAGATTAGTTAATATGTGACGCTGATGCTGCACATTTAGAACCAATAGTCCTACTGCTCGCTATGGAGTTAGTCGTTTACGCCACTCCGTCTCTTCGGGACCATAATTGTATCTAATTAATAAGCATTATAGAATAACCAAATGTGTTATTTATGACCATACATATAGCCACAAATATATCGAAATGAAATACCAAAAAACAAATGACAAT
>JACEII010000070.1:1424419-1471974 GCA_014332785.1 Antheraea mylitta | reverse complement strand
AGACAAAAATTGTAAAAAGATTATTTTTGGCTTCTATATCGATAACATAGTCTACCCTGATTAAAATTTTCAAAAAATATTTAATGTACAGATTTCGACTTGTTACAGTTTTATTATAGTATAGATAGATTTATGGTGAATGAACACATGAGACGATGATTCAAAGAAATAATTTAGCAATCAAATCGCAACCAACAACAACAATTCAAAATAAGCAGAACAAAAAATATAATGTTAAACATTTTCCATAGACAAGCTATTAAATATTATGACCTATTTCATTCATACATCTGAGACGAATCTAATATATTAAATCATCACGCTGTTTAACCTAGAGAGTGTTCGAAAAGAATAAACAGCACGCATACACTCGAAATAAATTGCTAGCTAAGATAGCTGAGAGTTTCGTGACACGAAAAAAAATTTCGAGGCAGTCATAACTGCCGAATAAAGTGAAAACTCAAAACAATTAAATAACCGTGTCTTGTTTTTTTATTAATTAGAGTAAATTAAAATATGTATTATTGTATAATTCGTATATTTCAACTATTAACATTAGCATAGTTTTCATATCTATTGGCACATTTTTACACAGTTTATTGATTAATCAAGTATATAATAGGCGTTAAGGGGTGTAAGGGGTGTCGAGTAACATCTTAAGACTTGAGACACCCAAGCCAACCTCACCTGCACGTGATGCACCCTGCTGATCAACGAACGAGGCAATGGCGATAGCGGGGTGGTAGAGTTTAACAGCCCGACTGGGTCGCAACCACCATGTACATGACGAAAAAGCCCGTCATAGTGACTCGCTTTTGCGCGTCGCGTTTCGGAATCAGCCTGTGCATATCCAGTACCAGGTGACTTTCGTCATTATGGCCGACATGACAGCGGCGACCGACGATGGATGATCTGTCTCTCGGTGGTCGCCACTGTTTTTTGGATTGTACTATGCTTACCATCAGATATAGTGCAGTCATTTTGCCGTGCTACAATAAAAAAAAATACAAAATATCAATATTATAGATGTACGTAGAGAGGGCCCCAATACTACGCGTCGTTAAGCTGGTACAAGCCGCGCAAGCGCAATATGCTTAGCCATGCTTAGTAGTATCTCATTTTTTTTTCTCGAACTGACTACACTATTGACCTGGCAAGGTCTTTACAGTTTTACCAGAGCACAGTTGCATGTCACGACACGAAACTGAATTTATCTCCTGCTAACAATACCGTGCAATACGCGCCTAAAGGAGTTTTCCCTTCAAAAAAGAACATTATGTCCTTGCCTTAAGTAAAGTTAATTTAACATTCAAAACTCGTGCGCATTCTTCCGCTACATAGTTTTGGCGGCTGATCTAGAAAGGGAGCGATAACGTAAACTGAGAACCTACTTAAAAGGTTTTTTATTGTATCTTTACATGTATTTATCTTTGAACCGAACGCGTGTGTTAACACCTGTTATCTTTTGAAACAGGCGACCTGTTCTTAGTAATTACATAGACTGCGGTGGTTCTCTACTAACAGAATGAAGCAGTAAATCCAATAGGTAAGGAATCAAATCTATAAAAAAAATATTTTACGAGAACTGTGATGTAAACTTCTCGAGATTTTTCTTATTTCCTCAGTACTTGAATTAATTTGTAATTCCTGTAATACGTACATTTTTTTTATTTATAGGTATCGAGTATGTCAGTCAATTTATTGTAAATGGTAGTATTGTAGGTGGTAGAGCCATGCTAAAGCTATTACTGACTTCAACATGAATGAGTCGGATCCTCCATGGTAGTACCACCCTCTCAGAGAAAACCGACGTGAAGTAACATTGCTTGCATTGTTGCGTTTCGTTGCGTCAGTGAGAGCGCCGGAGGCCCACCTCTCCTTACCTTCCCCCTCTCTTCTTCCCTTTCCTCTCCCATACCACGACACAGGGTGGCAACGCACTTGCTAACCAAACAAACAAATGAATGTATGCGTTTAATTGAAAAACAGTGTCGTGATAGTGAGAAAAATATAAAAAAATATATAAATAATGAATTTTAACGTAAAGTAAAAAATATATTTGTTGAGTATTATTTATTACCTACAAATACCACGATGATTAAGATCCGATATATCGTGTTAATTATAATTAAATTAGACTTTGATTTTTAATTGCAATTAATAATAATTAATATTTAGACGTATGTTTATAACGCTATGTCAATACAAGAGTCGAATGAAAGCATGAAAATTTTTTTTTTTTGGAGACCTATTTAGTTTTGTATACATTCATTAGAATTGTCCATTTTACATCTGGATTGATTTTTAAAATAAATACTTCTTCGTTTCCCTACGATACTATTTTATACTTGATTAATAATATATATACGCAATTTCGGTCGCTCCCAAGCTATCACTTAGCTAAGCTATAACCTCACATATACATACACAAATACAATTTCATAAACTTTTTCTTATGACATTATCACGTAAAATTATCCTCCGTAAACCGGCTTTACAGACAACCAATTTTTTTTCCATTACCGAGCTCAAATAAACTGTAACATTGAAATACAATCAGTGTACAAGTAGCTTAACATACCGGCAAACGGCCTTACGTGCGTGTATGACGTAAGCGACGCACAAAACATGGCCGCGTGTGACGTCACGCTATTCTAATTTGTACTGCAAGCCGCCTCGGCTTCTGAATAGATCACGGCGAATGTGTTTCGGTGTCCTATTTAGTACACGTTATTAATGAATAGACAGGTTTATTAAAATGGTATTGAACTTGGTATCTTAGATTTTTTTATAAGCTTTTTTAATTATTTAAAGTTAATTTACGCAATATACTGGTCATAATGGATACTTAGTGCGTGCCTTAATTTTAGCAAGTCGTGTTGCATTGTGCATCATTTTTCTGTGAAATAACAAATAACTTAAACATTAATTATAATAAAATATATATGGCACGGCTCTTGCCTGATTCAAGAAAAAGGTTCATATGTATAATAAATACATATTAAAGTACAGAAAAGCTGAAAAATCAAAGATTAGGCCACCCACGGCAGCGGCCCAAGCCTAGGTTCGATGCCTAGGTAGGGAGCCCTTGAGTGCGTTGCTTGCACGATACGGTGACACACAAATATACATTACTGCTACAACGCTACACGATCACCCCCACACACGTGCACGCCTACACGGTTACACATGAAAGTGGAAGGGCTTACTTTTTTCCCTCATCGAACTGAAAAACTCCTAATTTTCCGATAATAAATATATGGAGGAGTTGTTGAGCCGTGTATGCTTGGTACACATATACGTTTTTAACAACTCATATATATATGAATAGTTAGCTAGGTTAGCTAAGATAGGTCGCGATTTTGCATGCAACAGGCAACAGTTAAGCCGAGATGTGCCGTGCACCCTTGAGTTGGTTGTCAAAATGAAATCGGCTGAGTGTCCTAAGCGCTCGCCTTAGTAGTCCGGTGAAGCTGTTAAGACCTTGCTGGGTCAATAGCGTAGTCATTTCGAAAAAAAAAATCAAAGATTTGTAATGTGATGTAACAAACGTATCTTCGTGTGCATAAATCGCAACTGCTGGCTAAGCCTTATCATATATATCAAATTAATGTACTACGGAATTGTATATCTTAAAAAGATCGATGAAAAAGTCTCTGATGGTATATATTTATCTCTAAAGGATAACCCACAGTAACCATTTTTGTCTTTTAACAAAAATAATAATGTGTTATTTACTAAGCTATTACATACAATATAATATTATTCCTTGTCCAATTAAATACATTACATACGTTGTACGTGTCATGTAGATCCAAACTACCCTTAACAGTATTTTATTAAAATGGATATTTACATCGCATTCGTGTGAAACTGGGGCAGGTCGTTTGTAAAATTATGTAAAGTTCGAACCATTAAATGTTTAAGATTCGGCAGTAACAAATTGTTTTAACGACTACCAATCAAACACCGTATGTTAAAGAAATATGAGCTCTTTATTTTATTAGGTATACATTGTTGATACTTTAAATATAATTCACATCCTATGAATTTGTCATGGTCACAGTAACATATAAAATAATACATTCAAACCGAATTTTAATAAAGAACAAACAGAACCTAAGTTAAATTTCTAAGACTTTCAAAAGTATAAACGCAAACGTAATAAACCTAGGTGCAATGACCGATGCCGAAATCTGTAAGGGGCGACCCGGAGTTAATAACCTTTGATAATAAAATGGAATATAACACTTTTGTTTTCTTCGTGCCGTTACCACGTACACGTTCACTTCACCCGACGGTCATTGACATTGTGCTTTAACATAGACGAGTAAAGGATCACGTATAATTTTTGGATTGTTTTAGATAATTTAAGTCAAATTTTAAAAACCTATTTATTAAATTGATTTAGGACGAAAATCGAGTGCAGACTATCCTCCATAAATATTGCTACTGTCGAAACTTTCGCCTTGTATAGTAGAGAAGAGTCAATGTATCATAATAATGTGATAAGCAGTTTATAGACACTTACATTAACGCTAAATAAAATGAAATAAAAAAAAATGTAATCCCCTTCCAATTGAATGCTTTAGTTGTATTGAGCATTTGATGTAGATTAAAATAGCACTTTACAGCATACCATTTTAATAAATGTCTTAAGAGTTAACGCAAATTTAAAATTACGCGTACAAAGAAGTAACTAGTATGAAGATTGTTCTATGATTTTCATAAACAGCAAATTTTAAAGCGGTCAAAATATATTTTAGAACGTCGAAAAGAAATTATTTCAGTGTCACTTGCTTGTCTCTTTCACAACCGATTTTCTATATATTTTTTTAATAATTACTCACAAGGTTTAGTATTATCAAGAAAAAAAATGGAAATAGTTTTTTTATACAGTCGATAATTAAGCCTTTATATATATGCCTCTCTTCGTCGTACATTAAGGTATTTACTCAATAGATACAAATATTTAAATCTATATTTTGATATGCGATTGCATCCATTCAAACCCGAGGTATGTTACTAGTTACATTTATAAGTTAAACTCTCGAGTTATATAGACAAAAGTTTTCTTCAGGAGACCCCACAAAGCCACATTTATAACTCGTTATATATTCTAATTTGATTACAATAACATTTTGGGTATATCAGTTTTAAACCCGCCTGGATTTTGTTTTGATCCTTGCTTATAATTCACCAAAAGTTCTAATGTGATTTTAATAAGCACTCAGAGTCATCAGACTGTCATGTGATGTCACAGTCTATGTTATGTTGTTTTGTGGGCGTACCATTTGGGCGCAGATGTTGAGCATGACGGAATAGCTGACAATACTTTTTGTTATCTGAATGCACTGCGGAAATGTACAAAAGTGTTCGGAAGCTTTTGGATCGAAATAACGCGCAAGTGGTATACACATAGTAAGTAGCTTCATATAGTAGTAGACTTCTTATGTAATACATTTACAGTAGCTTTTATTTTTTATTTTTTTATATTATAGGAGGCAAACGAACAGGTGTGTCACCTGATGTTAAGTGATCACCACCGTTCATAGACACTTGCAACATGAGAGGAGTCGCAATTGCGTTACGAGCCTATGTTGGGGGAAAAGGAAGAGGAAGGCAAGAGGAGAGAAGGAAGGTGAAGAGAGGTGGCCCTCCTGCACTCTCACTAACCGAACGAAACGCAACAATACAAGCACTGTTACTTCGCGTCGGTTTTCCGTGAGAGGGTGGTACTACCCCAGGCGAGCCGACCCAATCGTGCTGAAGCCAGTAATAGCTTCAGCGTGGCTCTGCCACCACCTAAATTACTTGTTTGAATGATAAATAGTAACAGACTGTAGAACTCTCTTATCATCGCGAACTATATAAAGAGAGAGCGAGATGAAGATATCGGTTTTATTCATTAACAAAATGCGCCATTTTATTTACCAGGCCAACATAAATAACAATGTAACGTCAGTTTTAAAAGTTATAACATCGTTGTTTAATGACTGCACCAATCCTTTAATCATTCTTTTTTCAAACTTAACAGAAATAAAAAGGGGGACGTATTTAGATGTTCGATTAGGGAGATTTTCGTATAACATAACTCTAGTATGTACATAACGTATTTTTATATAGTTAGAATCATAATATGTAGTAGCAAAAAATGAACAAAATATTACAAGGAATCCCAAAACTTTAAAAAGTCGAAATGCTTGATTTAAACACTAAGTTATTTCTGTGATGTGAGAACATAGGAAAGAAAAGTTATCTCGTTATTTTAAAGGGTAAAAGAAAGAATAAAGTTTCTCACTGAAGTCCAGTTACTTTTTTGTTAAAGGTATGAAAACGGGTTCGCTAGTAACAACAAAAAACTTTTTTACCGTTGCAAAGTAAACAGTTGAAGAAAGAAATGTAATAATTATAAATGACCTTGCTGGGTCAATAGCGTAGACATTTCGAAAAAAAAAAAATCAAAATATAGTGAGTTCATATCTGTAGAAATTACACAAAAAATAAAAATTACACATTACAGTGCATACCTACTTAAATTCAATCGTTTTATATACAACGAGCTTTTGTTTTCGATTTTTAAAGCTAAACTTATTACTTTAAAACAGCATTATTTTCTACATAAAAGCTACATTACGACATTTCCTGTAAACCTGACATATATATATAAAATTTCATAATGATCAAATGAGAACATAAAAAGTGAAAGCGTAACAAACTGGTAAACAAAATAAACTCACACTCACATTTAGGATAATATGCGATTACATTATCGGGGTAACTATCCTTAATTGGGGGATCAAGATTACGTACGACCTGAGTCCGTCCGTTGTAAACAATTATACATGTGTAAACATAACAAAATAAAACAGGCCAGCAGCTAAATTTAAATCCACATGCGATATTAATTCTGACGTATCGTAAAAAGGTTGTACTTAATTTTGAACAACATTATTTTGATCGTCTTTTCTGACCGCCATGTTTCCACATGAATTAAAAATAGTCCACGCATTACAATGTTACCGTAGTTTTTTTTATTAATCAATTTTAAAGGAAATAAATCTGATGACTGAAAAGTTATTGTCATTTTAGTGACCATACCATTTATGTACAAGAGAAAAGTAGATAAGTAAATGGACTTAATACATTCAGATGTTTTTATTTGTCTCTGTTTTTAAGACTTAATACTATTACATGCTTATCAATACTTTCCACTTCATCAGTTAATGTTCTGAACCCTTTTATTTTTACATGTAACCCATAACGGTCGGGGTTGCCACAATAAAGTCTGGAAATAAACGAACCAATAAATCACCGTGCAATTCCGTGAGCGGTGTTGCCAGTTGGCTACCATAAAACGTAATTGAATAAAGCCAGTTAACCGCAAGAAGTTGTAGTAATAAAAATTGTATAAAAAAAAATAAGTAAAAGATGATAAAGTTGTTTTTATATGCATTTTGCGAATATTAAAGACTTGTATTCTTTCGATTGTATCGACTGTTAATAGTCTAATAATTGTTGAATTTAATGTTTAATTTAATCCATTTATCTATTTTTGAAACGGCATTTCATTTTTTTTCTGAACTGAATACGCTATTCGCCTTGCAAAGCCTTCACAGCTTCACTGGACTACAACATTTCATAGTATTTATAAATACAGTGTATTAATATTTAAAATCGTTTTTTTTTTAATTATACGTACATATTAATAACCAGATTTTACTCACGCCTTCAATTGCTTTAATGTGCATTTTGTAAAAACGGCAAAATATTTTTTGAGTTTATACATTACAATGTAAAAAAATTAATATTTTCTCTTATAATTTAAAATTAATAATTATAATGTTTTTCCGTAACTATTAAATTATTGTTATTATTAAGAAGTTAATAATATAACTAAAACTATAAAATCTTTCGAAGCTTTTATTATCAGTGTTATAATCCAAAGAATATTATCTGTTCTCAGCCACTTTTTCGTGGTATTTATCCTACTCGAAAAAGACATAGCTTGAAACTAAATGTTACATAAATTGCAAAAATATCTTCAGTTTGTCGAAACAAATAAGATTACAAATGACAATTATTCGTGTGATTTTTCAAACGCAATCTTTAACCTTGTTCTAACAATTACAAATACAACAGGAATGTTATTAGCTAAATAGATGCAGGCGTTCAAATACATTGGGCAGTTAATATAAGTAAATCATATATCAATATGTAATTCAACAATTATTAAGAAACAAATCCATCAAAAATGCATGCGAATTCAGCGTCCAGTTTGCAAAAACTTTCAACATAATGGCGGACAATTTAAACAAAAAATAATATGTTTACATTGTAAGAGAGACCGATCACACACGACAATTTGTCGGCGTGTCTCATCTCGAGGTGATATAAATTAACCGTGAAAAGTTAACCGGCCGATTTTGGGTGAACAAGTCTCAACGTATTTATGAGTTTAACAATTAACAAGAAACACCATGAGTTATTAGATATTATTAACTATCCGTGACCGAAATAAATACGCCATAAAATTACAGTAATGAATAAAACATTTTTATTTTGTTTTCACTCTGACGACTGCAATACTTTTCCACGTTATCGAAGTGTTTTGAAAAGTTCACAGAGTAAATTACTTTTATATTGTAACCAATCTTAGTTATTTAATAAATTCCTTATAGATTACAATACATTCGTGATGAATGCTAATATTGTTAAAAGGGAAGCGGTTTAATAATATGGAATCATGTTTCGAAATTTCGTACTATTATATTTTGTAATGTAATGTCAGCTATTTATGAATAAAAAAGCAGAAGGTGTCTCGCCAAGTTACACAAAAAACGTTGATATTAAAAAAAATAGTCATTTGAGCGTCAGAACCATGTCTACAAGAAAGGCCCTTAATGAGTCTTGGTTTGTACGTGCAATTTATTCGGACATGCCTAAAAATATACAGACATCGTCAATAATTTTGACCGCTTTGAATGTAGCTGTAAGTTGGGGTTTACGCATAATATAGTCCGAGTTTCATAAGAATCTAAAATTGGCATACATTTATGTTTGAGTTGCCGCGATATTATATATATATATACCCAAGTTTGTTTTCTGTGCAACTAATTCAAAGCGATCAAAAAATTTAGCGAGGTCTGTATTTGTTATAACGTCACTCATGGTCCAAACTTTTAGGTACAAAGCAGACCCATTTCTATAGTTTTCAACTATCATATAGCGTCATACATACAGTTCACGCCAAACTTTTTTAACGTTCTGATTATAGATGCAAAGAACACAAATTATTAGATATAAACATATTATATTATTATTTGTACTAGTGGGCGCCCAGTGGTCGATATTCGACCATCGTTCATTGATTTTTTTAAAGTTTGAACTTTATTAACACTTTCATCACAGGTCAATACTTCTATAATCAAAGGTTTTCATCATGGCTACTCAATTATTTGTCATTTGTCATGATTTTTAACTATATAAACATAAAAAATCGATGTGTAAATGAAAGTCGAAATTAATTATAAATTTCAAACAAAAAAACAGGTGGTTACATAAGGTGGTAAGGCTCTCAAATTCTAAGTAAATATAACTTTACGAAAATAAAAAAAAATATCGCAACCCATGACACAATTTTTAATTAATTCTACACGACACCATGACTGGGTGGTATTTGTAGGTGATATTGCATTAAATGAAGCCTGTTCATTATGAGAAATAGTGATATACCCAGTATCATCTTTTGGAAAAGTAATAGATACACAGTAGAATCAAATAATGAATAAACAAAGATGGTTTAATACTACCATTAACTTTTGAAAATAAATTCGTTTTTGTTGCTACATCAGGTTGAACTGCATCATTGTAACCGCGGAGGTCTAAATCATGGATTACTTTTATGAACAAAATTCTTATTTTGATTATACAAACCATATTATATTATTATAAAATTAACCTACAATTCGACCAATTGATTTCAAAGGGCATATAAGGCATGCAACGTTATTCATGTTAAAAATATTGAAAACGTTATTGGAACGTAAGAGTAAACTGACGGATGTCACTATGTCTTTCCATTTACATGTGTGTATAAGTTGTGTAAAATTCGAGCAGTAGTGAGAGCTATGTATATTTTAATTAATTTTTATTTTTATGGGAAGTTCATTTATTCATCGCTTTATTTTTACACCTTATTGTTGGAACCTTTTTTTTATTTGAAGAACACCGTCCCCAAGTATCGGTAATTCAAATAAAATTATTGAAATCAGTTCTAAGTACACGGAAATACGTAGACACGAAGTGGGTGAAAATTATATAAACAATATTTCACCCTCTTAGGGGTTGAATATTTCCTTCGAATTTGTATGAGATCACCTCTAAGTATAACCAATTCAAATACAAAAAGGATCATTAAAATCAGTTTGCAATTAACGGAGATATCGATTAAAATACATAATAAAATACATACAACCGAACATAGTAACCTCCTCCTGTTTCGGAGTCGGTTAATTAAAATACATACCAGTCGAGCATAACAACTTCTTTTGCAATCTTTTTTGAAGTCTATTATGTCAATAATACTACTCGTTATTGACGGCTGTCAAAATGTATTTTTTATTTACATGTGTGTTGTGTTGTGTAAAATTCAAGCAGTAGTGTGAGTAGTGCATATTTTAATTAATTTAATGTACTTCTAATGCATTTTATATAAAATAAACAGCTTTCTTCTGCACTTCTCCGCCATATAAACTTTAACTATGCCAAATTTCAAGTACAACCGTCGACGGAAAATTGGTTAAAAAGGGGTACAATTTTTTTGCTTCACGTATTAATATATAGATAACACCGAGATTACTTCCTAAATAGATAACAATTTTAAATTCCAGTAGCAATATTTTAACTTTGTTCTGTATCAAACTCTTTACTAAAATATATTATATGTAAGCTCGAACTTACGTCTATATTGAGACCGGCCAAAAAGATCGACGAAAGACTGTAATCACAGAGATCTTTAAGATCGACGAGGTCTTTAATAATACCGTCAAATTTGACACGCCGATAACAGGGAGTGCATATAATATTGGACGTTTCGTAAGACTGGTATAAGACACTCAACATATCAATTATCTAAAACGCCGAGCCTCCCTGTTTACGACGATGTGTTAACAAGACAGCGTGACGTAATAGAGCTCGCGGTGCAAGTGTAAAGATGTTGGCGGGATTATTTATGTGAATTTTTTTATTTTTCTGTGAACATTTTTGTGTGATGAAAAGTAGTAGCGATAAACACTGTGTCGGGTAGAGTGGGAGCAGTGTCTTGTCTGCCTATAGGTATTGTAGAACATTGAGACATACGTTCTTCTAACTTTCCTTTTGGAAGTTTCACTGGTGCCACGTGTGGACTACAAATATGTTTGTTTGAAATTAGTGATCCACCCAAGCTTCACGTGGCCGCTGTTTATAAAATTTAGATCCATTTTTTACCGCTTTGATACTTACATCTTATTGAAGTCATAGAAACTACATAAGAATCTTCTAGCTAACATTTTACAAAGAGGTAATTTGAAATGGCATATTGTAAAAAGCGATTTTGATCTATATTTCATAGACAATGTTTTTGATATATTCATTTGCACCAAAGCTACCACTACATTAGATAAATTAGTTAATATTATCTAACCTTAAGAGATACGTAACTAATTAGTATGTAACGTGCCAGACTTATTTACAGTATATAATTTTGATATACCTTTTGATATAAGGTCTAGCCAGAGTTAGCAATATATGTGCTTGAAATATATTTTTACGTCATGATTATAATGCATATAAATATTCCGGAAGAAATAAAAAAATAACATATTCACTTTTTAATTATTTATCTAAATTCGTTTATTTTATTAGGAATGCTGAAGTTACGTCCTTATAAGGAATACAAAGTAAGGGACTGGTGTTAGACAATATTTTAGATAGTACTATACTACAAATACTATAGTATATTATTATACTATATATACTCTAGATTTAAAATAATAGTTTCAATGCGATCGCCTCCGCGCTTGTCCAATATTTTGGACCATCGCCTACATACTTATGCGTGGAGTTCCTCACTTACGTGAATTCACAGTCGCCGGTGGAGTGTTAAAATATAGCCACGGTTACTACATAACTGTAATCTGCAAACCAATGGCCGTAATTAGGACATGTAAGTTGTGATTACCCTAACAGGAAACACGAACACCCTTCGAATTCCATAAACTAAATAATTCACTAACTAGCATATGACTGTAATGATTCCCTTTATTACGAATACAGTGATCGACGTCTTAGAAAAAATATTGAGACATCAATTTGTATATAATTGTGTATTCACTGGTGGACCGCTCATATTGGTCTTAGGGTGATGATTTATAACATATAACCATCGTCTATAACACTGAATTTTTTTTTCAAATCGGACTAGTAGTTCCTGAGGTTATTCCTACAATGTCACAAACTCACAAACTTCGTCTCTTTATAATATTAATAGTAACGATTTTATTGTTTTTTTTTGTCTTTGACCGATTTCGTGTTAAATGGTCTAATTTAGATAGTGTAAAGTAAATAAAAAAATGAGAAAATATATATATATATATATATATATATGTAAAGTGAATGTTTTGTATTCCACAATTCTATTACTAGCATACAAAGTTTTCTCTCACTATGACAATTTACCTACATTCAAAGATTTAAAAATTACTGAAGATATACAGTATTTTGAATGTTAAAAAATCTTTTGCTTCACAATATAAAACTAAGATTCGAGATTCATAGTCATCTTTTAAATGTTCTCCAAAAGGTATGTTAATTGAGACAGTCTAGAGTTACCGCGTTTGCATTTCTAAATCAATAGTTTCCACAACAACTCTCTTCTCGATTACAGCCTGAATAACTCGTGTTATAAACTTGTTAATGGTTGGTTTTTGGTATAAATCAATGAAATCTTTAACATCCATCTAAACCAAATATATATTACTAACTACGCCAAGAGGTTTCACTCGCGTCTATTTTTTGAAAATATAGAAATAACGATCAATTCAACTAGGTAAACTTTGAGAAATTTTGTATGAAACAAGAGTTTCAACTAAGCTGAGCCACGCTGATTGGTACCTTGTTGATGTAGGCATTCACAATGCCGTTAAGCGTACTTTCTGCCCTATAATTTGTGTGGTAATTGCTGTATTCTTAAGGGTCGTAATATGATAGTAGTAATTAATCTTCATTAATAATTAGGGGACAAAGCGCATTTTTTTTAATATGACTAGTATTTCCAAAGATTAGTGTGTTCGAACAAACAAACATTTGAACAACTGTTTGTAATGATTTTCGTATATATCCCTTCGATCATTTGGGCTTTATAGAGGAGTTTAATATCAAATCTTATGATAATTTTATAAAGCATGTGGTCATTAATCTTAAAGTATTTAATGGATTTTGAGATTGTCACAACTTTTTGATCTGCACCTCAATCATGACTGACAAATCTTTATAACTTTATATATAATGATCACGCAACGCGTCAAGGGAAAGAGATGAGTCATATCAAAGTGCAATCGCCTCTCTCTCCCTTTATTCTGCTAATTCCGAGTATCTCTGTGCGAGAAAAATAAAATTAAAAGAAAGAAAAACAAACTAATAATCTTTTAAGACTTATAAATTCAGTATAGATAATAATAATTTTATGTATATGAATCAACGGAACATTCCAACTTAATAAAACACGTGTAACAGATCAAACTGCCAGATACTAATTTGTAAAACCAGAAATAATAGGATCATTGTTTACATTTCGTACATTTACATAATCCCACTCGGAAAAAAGTTTAATGTCGACAAAACGCATACATCGATGTCATCGACCTAAATACCATAGTTGCAGTACAACCATTGAACAGTGAGCCGTTTGTGAATCAACGAGGAAGCGCGTTTTTCAATGATATGGGTCAAATTTAAGCCAGATAGTGTTGTGATATTAAACATACGCGTTATCGATAACGATGCAGAAAGGTAAGCATTTCTGGAACTATTTATAGCATGTTAGGAATATATATTACTAGCTTCTTCTTGTGGTTTTGCTTGCGTTAATGTAAATTTGATCTATACCTCGGGAACAGTTTTTTTTCTATACGTACGTAAATTGTTATGGCGTTCAGTAGTTACGGTGATAAAGCGTAACAAAAAAACTACCTTTCGTATTTATTTTCCTATATATTGCTCTGATAACTTTAACGATTTATACAAAGCCGGTCAAGATAACTCTGCGATAGTATTATTTTTTTAAATTATAGAGGATATTCCTTTGCAATGTTCCACGCAGAAGTGCAAAGTTACGTTCTCTATAATATTTAATGATGGATTTCTGCAAAGTAACGCCTTCTTAATCACATATATTTTTTTCAAAACATCTTGATCTTATGTTATAACAAATTAAAACAATATATTTATAAATTATAGCCTACTTAGTAGTAGTTCTATCAAAGTAAAATTTCATAGAAATCTTTGTGAGAGAGTAACAAATATCTATCTATTCCCTTAATTTTCCAGTTTATATTTTAATATAATTATATTCGAAAAACATATCCAAATGTTAGCATAAACTAGTATCTTTTATAGTAGTTTTATAATACATAAATAGGTTATAATATATTAATTTTTAACTTTTTTAAAGGAACTTCTAAATAACTGTAATAAATATAGGTTAATAATATACAAACCAAAATATTCAAGTTGAATTAAGCTTCACTTACGACACTTTACAGCATTACTGCTTCCAACATCTTTATATGACATACCTGTGAACAAAGGCATACATAGTTGTGTAAAATATATTGTAGTACAGTTAGTGATTACTTAAATCTAGTTGATATTTTATACTATACGATTATTCTATACATATTCTATACTAATATTATAAAGAGGTAAAGTTTGTGAAGTTGTAGGGAGTTAACTCCTAAACGACGGGCCTGATTTGAACTATTCTTACAGTGCTACATAGCTCATTTATAGAGGAGGGTTATAGGTTATATATCATCACGCTAAGGTTAATAGGAGCGTAACAGTAATGAAAAATATTTCAGAATCGGGGATTTATCTCCCGTTACTTTTTCGGGGTCCCTCAACACTTTAATGATATATTTTATGAATAGAGAAAAAATATATAACGTAGTCCTTATACTTAAAAACCTTATAATAAAAGAAGCTATCTGATTTTTTTTAATAAGGTCCAAGTGTCTAAGAAATAAAATTAAAAAAATATATCAAACTAATAAATTTCTCGTGATTCGCTCCCAATAGTCACAGCAGCAAAGCTCTACCATTATTTATATACTTATAGGTATTAGAAAATAATACATTTTTAATTTTACGAATTGGTTATATTTTCGTATTTATAAGTTAAGTATACGTAAGAAATTACATGTATAAAAAATATTCGTTTTTTAATGTTATCGATATCGTTATTTTCCCACTGGAATGACACTAATCGTAACGAATTGCATCACAGACCATCGCAGGGATTTAGAGTGAAGTTGCGTTGGCTTACCTAATTTTTCTTTGTAGTAGCAGAGCCTCGACCAATTTCTCATTGTTTCGTCCAACAATGGGCTCTTTCAACTCGTATCGAACCGGAAAATTATTAATTGAGGCCATGAGATCGGTCATTTTTTTCTATGAGGAACATTACAATGTAACTAGTGCTTAAACTGTTATCCTAGTTAGTGCTAATAGACAATAGTGTTACATTAATAAACAAATTAGTAGGAAACAAAACACGGAGACAAAAAAGGCGATCTCTGGCAAGAAAAATATGACGAGGTTTTCATGGGTTAAGTACTGAGTTTACGGGTTTGGTTTACCTTGTCTAACAATAATAAAAAAGGCGAGGCAGTCATATAGTGAACGAAAGAACCGAATGAAGTGAAAACTAGTAATAATGGAATAGTTTTGGAATGAAATGATTCTCGTTTTAATTTCGAAATTAATTATAGAATAAATTATTTTAATTCCATAATTTGTGTATTAAAATTATTAATATTACATTAGTTTTCACATTTATTAGTACTAGGAGCAATAATTATATGCCATCAAAAACATAACTTTAAAAAAAAACAAGTCTCGCAACTCAATTCTTCTACCGTAAACAGTTGTGAGATCCATGTAATACGTAGTCGGTTACTTTATTAAGTTCCTACTTAAAGGATATTCCGTCTTAAGTTATTACCTAATTAGCTAATCTAAGAACATCTTTAAAAATCTTTTGATTTCAATAAAAGAAATTGATTTTTTTTAAATATAATTCATAAACGAACAGGCGGGTCACATGTTGTTAAGCGATCACCGCCATCCATAGACACTAGCAACCCCAGAGGAGTCGCACGTACGTTGCCAGCCTGTGTTTGGAGGAGCGGAGAGAAAGGAAGAGGGGTTAAAGGAGAGGAGAAGGGAGAGGAGAGGGGAGGGGAAGGTAAATGGGTCTCCGCCACTCTCACTGACCGAACGAAACGCAGCATTGCAGGCACTGTTACTTCATGTTGGTTTTCTGTGAAAGGGGTGTGCTTCCCCGGGTGAGCCGTCCATTCATGGTGAAACCAATAATAGCTTCAGCGTGGCTCTACCACCTATTGATTTGGCCATCACATGAAAACACAATGTCTTTCACAAGTGATATATATTATATTAAACAAGATTATTTAATGTGTCTTATATATATTTATAAAAAAGCTGTTATTTGGACGCTACGAACAGACACTCCAATTTGTATACGTCTATAGACAAGAGTATCGTTCAGTGTCAACGACTGTCATTTTTATTGGATAGTAAAGTGGATTTATTTTAATTTACCATTTGGCTGTTAAACCCAGATGTTTTACAAAATAAGTGACATTTACTACTTCTCTTTATTATTTTTTCAAATTGTTCTTACGATGTTTTCACTATAGACATATTTTTTGCACTTGGTTAGATCTCTACAAACGGAATACCTCTTGATTGTGGCTTAACTTTATTTATTCATGTTTATTATCTATACTAATATTATAAATACGTACAGTTTGTAGGCGGTAGAGCCACGCTGAAGTTATTACTGCTTTCAGCATTAATGTTTTGGCTCGTCCGGGATAGTACCACCCACTCATAGAAAACCGACGTAAAGTAACAGTGCTCGCATTGTTGCGTTTCGTTCGGTCAGTGAGATCACCAGAGGCCCAACTCTCCTCACCTTCCCCCTCTCCTTTTTCCTTCCTCTCCCCCTCCCAACACAGGCTGGCAACTTACGACTCCCCTGATGTTGCATCTATGGACGGTGGTGATTACTTAACATCAGGTGACCCACCTGTTTATTTGCCTCCTATGATATTAAAAAAGTAGAGTTTGTGAGTTTGTGACGTTGTAGGGGGTAATCTCAGGAACTACTGGTCCGATTTGAAAAAATATTTTAGTGTTATATAGCTAAGATCAATAGGAGTGGAGCACGAAAATGTTTCAAAATCTGGATTGTTTTTTCTCTTAAGAACTTCCGCCACGTGTTAGCGTTAGCCTAAAGTACATATTACACGAGTACGCAGTCGCGGGCAAAGGCTAGTATAGTATAAAACAAAATCCCCTACCGTGTCTGTCTGTCTGTTTGTGATAAACTCAAAAACTACTCAACAGATTTTAATGCGGCTTTTACCAGTAGATAGGGTTATTCACGTGGAACGATTAAGTATATAATTGATATAGTTTTTTTTTATTATCAGAGAGGACAGCTTCCGCCGGGCCCGCTAGTATGTAAATAAATAGAAGGATACAATTTTCTGATTTTTAGGTTTCAATCCAAGGATAACCTATATTATGATAACTAAACAGCAGATTGTTCAACACCTAGACACAATAATTATGCTGATAACGCAAAAGTCGATCATATGCCGTGATCTTTGCAGCGACATCTCAAAGGACTCACTACCATAGCTCCAAGATACTTGTCGAAACATATTCATAATTATTTAAAAGTGATATCCATACTCCATCCCTTATCTATGGATAATATTTCTCGAATACCAACATCTGATTTATAATATTACAAACTCGGTTACAAGGGAATGAAAATTGACGCACAAAATAGAACTACAATAATACGGTAATTAAAGAATATTGGTATGGTGCGTCTGTTTACACAGATGCCGCTTCAATAGCTTGTTTGAACGGCTGTTTCTGTGTAGCAACCATATAGCATAAGGCATAGTTTAATGTACGATTGTGAAATAATTATATAGTATATGTTTTATATTATATCTATAATCGTTTCAATATATTCTAAAATACAAAATATTTTCACATAAAGTATTTAGGGATGTTGTTGTTAAGGTATACTAAGCTACGTAAACATCGATAATTCGTTCAGCTCGGCTCGTCCGGGGTAGTACCACCCTTCTCACAGAAAACCGACGTGAAATAAAAGTGCTTGCATTGTTGTGTTTCCTTCGGTCAGTGGAGCGCCGGAGACCCACCTCCCTTCCTGTTTCCTTCTTTCCCTTTCCTTCCCCTCCCCCTGTCCCATATACAGGTTGGCAACGTACTTGCGACTTCCCTGATGTCGCTAATGTCTAAGGACGGTGGTGATCACTTAACATCACGTGACTCACCAATTCGTTTGCCTCCTTTGATATAAGAAATAAATTAACCAGCTGTGCCCACAACTCCTCCCGCGTAGAACCTAATGTAAGAAAAACTGTAACAAATAAAAGCATCGGAATGTATTAAGTCTATTTATAATACTTATCTACGTTTCTCTCGTACTTGAGTCTCGTCACCATTAAAATTACAATAACTATTGATAGAGACAACCGATTTTAAAGAAACCAATACTACATGTTTCTCAAGGATATGCTTTATAATTTTCTTGATAAGAGGTTTTATCGTAAACACACTACTTTAGTAGTGATGCGTATTTTAACAAACATACAGACATTTCTAAAAATGATGGAAGTTCATTTTATTTTATTACACACAAGACGCAACATTTTTTCCCACAAAAATCTAAAGGTCCAGACGTTTACATTTTTATTAAATGTACCAAGGTGTATTATAATAAGCCAAATATAAATGTATTTGTAGTAAAGTATAAGATAAATCGTAGTCCGGTGAAGCTGTTAAGACCTTGCTAGGTTAATAGCGTACGTAGTCAGTTCGAGGAAAAAAAACATAATTAACTCAAATTCATAAGACCATTGTTTATAAAACCCAAAAGCCATGACAATATTTTCTCAGACGTTTGTTTCCTCATTTAAAAAAGACGATCAGATGGCATCCATATGGCGAAGATACGTAGACGACTCATGGCGAGAGTTCAGTATAACGAAAAGATCGAAATTAATTTTTGTTAAAAAAATAATGTTTCACAAATTTTGGGATATCTATACGTTCCCATATCGATTCTCGTAAGTATATTGAGCTTTATTATATTGGTAGTAACATAGTGATATAATCCATAATATCCGAGATAGCTTTACAAAACTATGTATGTAAATTTTAGAGTACATTGCAAGGTTTTCCAAATTTATTTTACGAATGTAGTCAAGACAACTGACGATCTATTATTTTAAAATAAATGAGTTTCTGTATTTCCCTCTACATTGTTGTACATAATACTTTCGGGTTTCTTAAATGTTTTCCTTTTACATTAACTGTTGTTTTTTCATAAAATTTTAGATTAAACATTTTCAGGTTCTTGAATAATTATTTAAAAGTCTCTATTCGTCAAACATCAAACTCCTTACCTTAAGAATATTTGTACAATAAGATTCAGTAACGATAAATATCTATGTATTAAAAATTCACACTTTGACTGGCACGTTGGTCATATATGACTGGAAACGGTTTCTCTATGACGCCACGATGTTCATTGGTCACAGCACAAAATTTTTGTATAATTGAAAAATATCATCTGTGGCGTCCTAAAAGAAACATTGATTACAGCGTGGCAGTCAAAGTATTAACACATTAATAAAATTATTGTTCTCCTTACTATGGTTCAGTTTCGATGAATGAAAGACTTGTAATACTCTGTAAAGTTCTTTATCTGACAATAAAAGCGTGATCAAAATCATCTCAGTAGTGGAGAGTCGATGCCCAGCCTTGGCGGCGAACGCATCTGCCCGATATCTTTTGTTTTCGACTTCGGTACTCGCAGATTAGTGACGACCCGTTGTTTTTCGTGTTTCGTTGTGCTTTGTGTTTGAATATTAATTCCACACAGCTGCGCCGCACGTGTGAAGCATCTACCTGAGTGAGTGAGACATTCCCTTACTTATATATTTACGCCTCTATTTATTTATTTAACCACTTGTCTATTCAGTTAATTATTTATCTATTATCATCTTATTACTATTTATTTTTCTATTATTTATCCATCAACCCTATCTTTATATATGTAACTACTTATTTATCTATCTACTTAACTGCTACTTATTTATTTTATAGTGTGTTATTTACGTAGTATATGTTCCCTTGTCTCGCTCACTCATTTACATGCTTTGTGCTCTCATTTTGTTTAAACAACTCTCTTGGACCGGACTCAAGATAGTTCCCTAGTTTTTCGTTTGGCGTGCCCCCCCTGCCCTTAAGGCAGGGAGGTTGGTTCGCGTCCCCCTCGGGCCACGGAATGGCTCTCAAAAACGATTTCGTATTAGGACTCCGCGACGACCTATTAGCGTATGGAGTTGACGAAAGCGTCGTCGACGCCATCCTTGCGCGTCATTGTCTCCCGCCCACGGATAACATTCTGTATGTGCCCCGTATGGCAGTGTCTGACAAATGTGAGACCTCAGACTCACCGGAGTCACCGCTGAATGAGGCGGATAGAGGACAGTTGTCGAGCTCAAGCTCGGAGGCCGGCTCCGAAATGGAGTTAGACACGGTCGCGCCCGCCGCATCTCTCACGCCCGCGATTACCGCGCCATCCGCGAATTCCGCGCCTTCTGCGCAAGACGATGATTTCAAAACGGTTACATATCGGAGGCGCCCCCGCCGCGGATCGCGCTCCTCCGACTCCGACCCGGGTACCGATCGCCCGGCAGAAAAAATAGTTCGCAACAAAGATGGCGCTCGGGCGCCCGTCACGTCTATACCGCGCTCGAACAGAGCTAACCCCGTCTCGGTCTCGCAAGACGGCGCTACGGACTCCGCAGCGGCGACTAAAAAGCCCCGCGCACCGCCTCCGGTTACTATACAGGACAAGTCCAAGTGGACGTCCATTTCGAATAGTTTAAAAAGTCAAAAAATTAATTATACGTCCGCCCTTAATACCCCGACGGGTATCCAGGTTAAGGTCCCCTCGATTAACGACTTCCGACAGCTGACTAAATTCCTCCGGGAAGCCAAGTTGGCTTATTTCACCTTCACTCTCGAGGAGGAACGACTCCTTCGTGTAGTGATTCGTCGCGTTCCGGCCGAGATCTCGGTCGAGGACGTGACTGCCTCCCTTAAGGAGCAGAATTTCCCGGTCAGAGAGGTACATCGAATGTACCACCCACGAACTCGAGCCCCTTACAACATGGTCTTGGTCCTCCTAGACCGCTCTCATGAGGGTAAGGCTATATTTAGCCTGACCTCCGTTTGCAACCTCAACGGCATCACCGTTGAGCCTCCCCGAAAAACCCATACTCCGTCGCAGTGTCACAACTGCCAGAGTTACGGCCACTCGGCGCGTAACTCTCACCTCCGCCCTAGGTGCGTCAAGTGCCTAGGTGATCATTCCACAAAGGAGTGTGGGCGTACACCCGACACCCCTGAGCCCCCCAGTTGCGTGTTGTGCGGTAACGCGGGACATCCCGCGAATTATCGCGGCTGCCCCCACGCGCCGCGCACACAACGCCCTCGTCAAGCGAGACAGGCGCCCAGGGCGCCTGTAGCCGCCGCCCGCCCTCCGCCTCCACCTCCCATGTCTATGCAGGCTTTCCCGGGCCTGCCGGGTGTCTCTCGCGCCCCGGCAACGTCCGCAACCGCATCTCACGCGGCACACTCTGTACTGCGTGCACCAAAACCCGGGCGGGCCCCTCTGGCCCCCTGGGCGCCCCGACCCGAGCCCCAGGCTCCTAAGCCTCAAGCTCAGCCCCAACAGGCAAAGCCAGCACAGGCCGCGTCAGCCTTCTTTTTTGGCCTCGCCGGGCTTGACTGGATTCACCAGCTAATCCTGAAACACGACATGCAAGAAGTACTAGGTTTTTACACAATTCTCCAGACCGAGACAGGTTTAGGCCAGCTCAGCGCATTCGCGAAATATCCAGGCATTGCCACGACCCTGCAACGCCTCGTCCGTGAGGCTCAAAATTGTAAATAAATAAATTCGTGGCTATGAACAAAATAAAACCGCGCGGTCTATCTCTTTCGTTTTACAACGTAAGATCCCTTAGGACACAGCGCGATCTAGTAGCTGCCTTTCTATGTAACAGACAGATAGACGTTTTCCTCATACAGGAAACGCAACTAAAACCAAAAATGCGTAATCCCGCGATCGCGAATTACAACATAGTCAGAAATGATCGTGTCACTCGCGGGGGTGGCACCTTAATTTACTATAAACGCTCACTTTATTGTATGCCGATTGATCCGCCCGTTCTATCCAATATGGAAGTGTCAGTATGTAAATTAGGGATGACCGGTCATCCATCCGTTATAATAGTATCCGCATATCTCTCGCCGAATAGAGAGCTATTAAAATCCGATTTAGAGGCGATATTCCAGTTAGGAGACTCCGTTATTATTGCTGGGGACCTCAACAGCGGGAACGTCATTTGGAACAGTCCGACTACTTCTCGAAACGGGAAGATACTCGACAAACTAAGTGACGATCTCGCGTTTGACGTCATAGCCCCTATGGAACCCACTCATTATCAGGACAACTGTCGCCCGACAGTCTTAGACATAGCTATTTTAAAGAATGTCACGCTTCGGTTACAACTTATTCAAGTCGTACACGAACTTGACTCCGACCATCGCCCGGTAATATTACAGCTAGGTTCAGATACAGACACCACCCCTCCGCCGGTAAGGGTGGCCGACTACGCGAAACTCGAACGTTATCTCAGAGGTTACTCGTCATCAAACTTGTTAGATAATATTCCGGACGTGTTAGTGTCAAAAGCTGACGCGGATCTGGCTATCGATTCCCTGGTCAGCTATCTCCAGACCGCCGTTAATGAGACCTCGAAAGAGGTACAAGCGGTGAATGATCGCCGTTTTATACTCCCAGATGACGTGAGAGCGCTGATCACGGAAAAGAACGCCGCGACTCGAGCTCACGACACGTACCCGTCGGTTGAAAATCGCGATCGCTTACGGTTATTACGCAAACAGGTTAAAGCTCGTATCGCAGAGATCCGGGCCGACAGGTGGGACAGGCTTCTGGAGAGTATCCAGCCATCTCACTTGGCGTACTGGAAGCTCGTGCGATCATTAAAGTCAGACGTGACTACTCCTATGCCCCCTCTCGACAGAGGCACCGGGTTGCCTCCCGCGTTCGATAGTCTAGACAAGGCGGAGTCTCTCGCAGCGAGTTTAGAAAAACAGTGTTCACCAAACACAGCCAATACTGACTCTATACATATTGGATCGATCGAGTCCTCGGTAGAGCGCGCACTCGCGTCCCCTCCGGCGGATACTCTAACCCCTGTCACCTTCGATGAAGTATCGGATGCCATCAAGCGTTTAAAGCTTAGGAAGTCCCCAGGTCCCGATGGGATCAGGAACGAAGTACTGAGACTCCTTCCTGATCGCATCATAGCTCTATTGGTCTGCATCTTCAATGCGGCCATGTCCCAGGGTCATTTTCCAGCCGCCTGGAAGAAGGCTGTAGTTATAGGCATTCACAAGCCCGGCAAAAAAGCTACGCTTCCCGATAGCTATCGCCCTATTAGTTTATTAGATACGTTAGGTACACTGTACGAACGGCTCCTTCTGAACCGTCTCCAGACATCCATATCAGAGTTAGATCTGTTACCACCTGAGCAGTTCGGATTTCGAGCCGAACACTCTTGTACGAATCAAGTGCACCGCCTCACGGAGTACATTTTCTCGAAATTTAATGCAGATCCGGATCCTAATCCGTTTCCGACTAATCCTAATCCGAAACGCTCAATAGCAGTCTTTTTCGATGTCGCAAAGGCTTTCGATAAGGTATGGCATTCAGGGCTCATACATAAATTGATTCAGTTTCGTATCTCCGATAGGTTAGTTCACATACTACGCGACTACCTCACCGATAGGTCCTTCCGCTATAGAGTGGAAGGGGAACTGTCCTTATCCCACCCGATACGCTCGGGTGTGCCTCAAGGATCCATTCTGGCACCCACACTCTTTAATCTGTTCGTCAGTGACCTACCTCGGCTTCCGGAAGTAGAGGTAGGTTGTTATGCTGACGATACAGTTCTCTACGCTTCCGGTTGGCATCCGAAAGTTCTTAAGACACGCATCGAAAAGGCCGTTAGCACACTCGGTGATTGGTTTATTCGATGGCGTATAGAAGTAAATCCTGATAAAAGCGCCGCGATATTTTTCGACCCGATATCCAATAAGCATGAACGCAAACTCGCGCCTATTAAATTGTACGGTACACAGATTCCTTGGGCCAATCAGGTTAAATACCTAGGAGTCACGTTGGATAAACGCCTCACGTTTAAACAACACACAGAAATAGTCAGAAACAGGGCCGCTATGGTCATGGGTCGGTTACATTCGATAATTTGTCACAAGAATAAGATGTCCATCAGACATAAGCTTACGTTATATAAGATGTGCATTCGTTCTATTCTAACATATAGTTCACCCGTTTTTGCACACATGTCACAATATAATTTCGATAAATTACAAGTAATTCAAAACCGATTCTTACGTAAAGCCACCGGTGCTCCACCGTACGTTAGGAATGAGGATCTCCATAGGGGCCTGGAGATGCCTACTATCTGGACGTACGTAAAATCATTAACTACTAGATATTTTGAAAAAGCCGCGAATCATCCCAGTCAGTTAGTGGTATCCGCCTCGAATTACGAAACCGTACCAATCGTTCCGCGTTACAAAAGACGACCGCGACATATTTTCACCGATCCTCCGGATAAAATAACGGCAGCGAACGATCAGTACCAGCCTGTCTCTCCAAACAGAGCGTGTTCACGCCCACGCCCGCGTAACCACAGATCACGCCGCCGTGGTCTGGGGGTAAATTTCGCTCCCGCACACCAGATTAGGCCCCCCTCGGCAGCGACTCAAGCCTAGGTCCGTTCCCCCGGCGTGGAGCCCTTGAGTACGCTGCTCGCGCGATACAGTGACACAAAACCTCACATCACTGCTACAACATTACACATAGCACCTATACGCACATGCACGCCTACACGCTCACACGCTGTTTCTCTTTTTCAGAGAAATAAAATAATATCCTATATAGTTTAGAGGAATTTATCCGACACAAAATACATATAGGAGTTGTTGAGGCACGCATGCTTGGTACACATGCATGTTTCAATAACTCATATACGTATATCAGGATAGCTGGCTTAGGTTAGCTCAGATAGGTCGCGATTTTTGCACAAAACAGGCGACAGCCCAAGCCGAGGTGTGCCGTGCACCCTTGAGTTAGTCGCCCAAACATCCCAAATCGGCTGAGTGCCTTCAGCGCTCGCCTCAATAGTTCGGTGAAGCTGTAAAGACCTCTACAGGTTAACAGCGTTTTCAGTTCGAGAAAAAAAAAAAAAAAAAAAATCTCAGTAGTTCCATAGGTTAGTCCAGATAACCAACAGATACCTGTAGTCCGGTAAAGCTGTGACTACCTTACAGGTCAGTAGCGTAGTCGGGTCGAATAAATTGGCTATCGATAAAACGGGTCGAATAAATTGGCTATCGATAAAAGGTTAGTGACAAAACTCGATTACTACCGAACAAGCGACAGTCGATATCACAACGGTGTGAATTTCAAACCCTATTCGATTCTTTAAATTTACGTCGATGCGTGTGGGCATAGTGCATAGTTTTTTTTTTCTTTTTTCTCGAAATGACTACGCTATTGACCCAGCAAGGTCTTAACAGCTTCAACGTGCTAAACATAGTGCATAGTGATACAGTATCAACTATTATTAGTGGTTTATTATGTATAAAAGTTCCTTCTTATCCTTTGCAATGGATAAAACCTCTTTAGTACGACCACACTCCGAGCCTTACGCGTGCGTGTCTTTGAAAGGATTGTGTATAAAATATAAAATATTTGGATATACTTTAGCGCCAAAACTTTTTCGATAGGTTAAGAAAAAAAGAATATATACATATTTGCTTTCATAAATAACTGTATGTTATCTATGTTTTATATTATCTACTAGCAGTACCCGCGACTTTGTCCGCCTGAAACCTTACGTAAAAACACATCGATAAATAAGCTCAGCCGAATGTAATAATTCCATTTACTTATCTACCTTTCTTAATTATTTAAGTCGCGTCGTCATAAATTGTTGTCCGGTGAAGCTGTTAAAACTTTGCTAGGTCAATAGCATAGTCGGTTCGAGAAAAAACAGTCGTCATAAAAATTTGACTAAACCGATCTTAATGAATCAAAACTAAGTGTTACTCGGTGATATGCTTTTTTTGAAGAGATTTATAATAGTACTTTTACTCATACATGCAAACTTTTTTTCTCTTATCGAACTGATTCGAATAGATTTAGTTTACCTCCTTTCGAATTACATGTTGTGTTTTTGTATCATGCAATTCTAATTACATGATCCAAAAATGGATACATGTATAGTTTAGCTTAGTTTAGCTAGGTCAGATCGGGTTTTTCGAGGTAACGGCCAAGCCGAGGTGTGCCGTGCACCCTTGAGCTAGTTACCAAAAATAAAATCGGCTGAGTGCCTTAAGCGCTCGCCTTAGTAGTCCGGTGAAGCTGTAAAGACCTTGCCAGGTCAATAGCGTAGTCAGTTCGAGAAAAAAAAAGTCCAAACAAACAGACAGACAGATATTTTTTTAAATGATTGAAATGCATTATGCCTAGACACCTGCACCAACTTTTTTTTCCAACAATCTAAAACGTAACAGACACTAGATTTACATTCTTGTATAATCGATTTCCATGGAGAATTCCACTTGAATTCCTACAATCATTGAAGCGTGACTAAAGGACAAACACTTAAATAAACATCAACAAACCGATGTTATTCAATAATTGAATAGAAGGTTCGCAAATTATTCAAATGTTCTGGTAGTTAATTAACACAGATCATTATGAGTTTTAGCGTTGGCAAGTCGACAACGCTCTGTGTACTTCAGTGTCAATTGACATTGTAATTTAGGTCGTGTGACTATTCTATTTTATAGACTTTAAATACGTCAATTAAACTTAATAACGTCCTATATTCAGTGTACATGTTTTTTGGTGTTTTATCATTCTATATCCCATTATAAGGACAAGGACTTCCAGTGTCTGTAAAGTACAATTTACTGATTACTGGAACGAGATTCCTTATCGCGGCTTGCGGTAGGAGTTGACTCATATATATCGTCACGTAAGGAAAAAGCGTTACGCGTATCTATACGACTTTCTCTCTCTTTATTTGTCTCTTAATGGTATATAAGTGTGTATGCGTGTGGGTATCGTAACTCCTCAATACTGAATGGGTAAAAATGTAATGAATACTTTTTTTATTTAGTATCCTTTAGATAATTCACTATTTTTGATACAATTTATAATAAATGGCTATTTCTCCTAAAATTAAAAGAAACATTTTCATCTGATTCATTCCTTTACGTTAAGGTACTTTGAAGAGTCCAAGATTTTAGACTTAATAAAACCAAAAAAGACTTTTAGGTAATAGTGTTACGTTCAAAATAAAATCCACAAAGCACTTTATTGATTTCCTGGGCAATATATTAAAACACCGTGTGACGCAGATTTTATTGTGCAAAAAATATGGGGTGAATAGTTAATTAATCAATAATGACGTCTAGAAATGACCGTTCTTTTGTACATCCACTTAAGATAATAATACACGGCTGTGGACAAAACAAACTTATAATGTTATAAAAAACATAAACCCCATCGGGTTTCTTGCTGGCTCTTATCGACGTCTAGGATATTTTTGAATCGGTGGTAATGTCTAATAAGTACCTACCACTTACGGAATTTAAATAATTGTGCATTATTATAAGTTATTTTATTAGTTTCAAATGGTTTAATTTAAGAAAAGCAGTTTGTACCTTATTAGCAAAACAGTTGATTTGATAAAGCAAAAGGCCGTTTTTTGATTATTACAGACTTTTATTTGGCTTGCAATGTTTGTTTCTCTGTAAAAACAACGACAATTTTGCAAGCTAAATTAGAACCAGCTTATTTCTATAATTTTGAAATATTGCATGTCTGTTTAGTTCTGATAATATACGAAAATAGAATAGAAACAGGGGTGTAAGGGGTGTCGAATAACATCTTAAGACTTGAGACACCCAAGCCAACCTCACCTGCACGTGGTGCACCCTGCTGAATAACGAACGAGGCAATGGCGAGAGCGGGGTGGTAGGGTTTTACAGCCCGACTGGGTCGCAACCACCATGCATATGGCGAAAAAGCCCGACATAGTGACTCGCTTCTGCGCGTCGCGTTTCGGGATCAGCCTGTGCATATCCAGTACCGGGCGACTTTCGTCATTATGGCCGGCACGAAAGCGGCGACCGGCGATGGATAATCTGGCTCTCGGTGGTTGCCGATGTTTTTGGATTGTACTATGCTTAACATCAGGCTTAGTGCAGTCACTTTGTCGTGCTTCTATTTAAAAAAAAAATAATGGCTAATTTCAAGATGGCCGCCATACCCAGTGAAAAAAGTAATCCGATTAAACTTTTTAGAGTATTTCAATGAAAGCTTGTCTTTAAAAATATATGGTTATTTAATATTAATATATATATATATATATATATATATATATATATATATATATATATATGATTCTTGAACGTTCTGACATCTTTTAGTCCTTTATCAGACACTTCAAGTTATACTCTATATCATGTATATTTAGCACACGTTTCTACCAAGAAATAGTCTCCAATACTTAGACTGCGAAACATCCAGACACAGAATTAATAATCTGCACGGGTATAGAACTCGTAGTTTCTGGAATGGACACAAATTATAAATCCACAGCATATATATATCTCTAATTAAGTATTTTCTAGCGAAGCGAAAAAAGTAAAGACTAGATCAAGATAAGAACTTTATAGAATGTACTAATTATAACCAAGCCTTAGAGGAACAAAAACAATACCATTTATATAAAGATAGAAGTGTACAATGTAGTTTACATTATCAGTACAGACGTCAATAACTGCTATACATATATCAATCAGTGGTGGATTTGCCCTAAGGCCCAGGAGGCCCGAGCGTAGGGCGGCCAGATATTAGAAAAATTCACTGATGATAACAAAAAATAGCTCAAAGTACGTTTTTTTTTTATATCAAAGGAGGCAAACGAACTGGTGGGTCACGTGATGTTAAGTGATCACCACCGTCCATAGACACTAGCGACATCAGGGACGTCGCAAGTGCGTTGCCAACCTGTATATGGGAGAAGGGGGAGGGGAAGGAAAGAGAAAGAAGGAAAGAGGAAGGGACGTGGGCCTCCGGCTCTCTCACTGACCGAACGAAACACAACAATGCAAGCACTGTTATTTCACGTCGGTTATCTGTGAGAGGGGTGGTACTACCCCGGAGGAGCCGACCTATTCATGCTGAAACCAAAAATAGCTTCAGTGGGGCTCTACCACCTACAACACACATACAACAATATTCTAAAGGCTCGCGCACTTTATGGAGGGCCGCACTGCCCCGCATAGTATAACAAAAATCTTCCTAAATCGATACGATTTCGATAGAAGTTGGCGAAAAAGTAAATTCATAATGTATTCAATATGATGGGTACTGAGAAAGGGGTGGCTGGTACTCACTACATGGCCTAGAGCCTAGAGCGGCGAAGAGTGCAAATCCGCTACTACTATCAATAATGATTTACCTTGTAGTGTTATTTTATTATAATTGAACTGTTTTCAGTTATTCTGCTGTTAGGTAATTTGCTACTTCTTGCTGAAATGCAATTTGTAACAAAGCATAATATTGAAAGAAATACTTATTATTCGTATCGTGACCGAGCGTGAACTGTTTTAATCGCTATCCCCTTCACACTTATTAACTGTTGCATAATACCTACTCGTAATCGATAACACTGGCTAACCATTTTAATTGACAATTTCCAAGTATGATGCCATGTGTGCTATAGTTTTGCTTTTGCGTAATATGTAAGCGATCATATCTTAGTTGATAGCGTGTTCGGACACAGCGTCGATGGACATATGGGGAACAAGCGGGGCCTAATTTGGTGTGCAGGAGCGAAATTTACCTCCAGACATGGACAAGATCCAAGATACACATTTAACGTTTCATAGTCAGCACACAAAAATGAGTGCACTATTTTGGATTATGCAGTCATTACAAAAATAATCTCACGGGTCCTTGTAAAAAAAACTTTATATCATTCAGGTAAAATTGAATTTGCAAAATCATACATTTATCACATAACTATAACCACGTTTGCATATTGGGGAGTTTTGCGGACTGTTTTGAGCGATACTTTTAGTCGAGATTGTGGGACTAGGGTTTTTATTTGTCAATGAAGTCGTAACAATTAAATAAGTCTAAGGTCTAACTGCAATCTCCTTGTCTTTAATATTGTACATATAAATTGTTCGAATTATAGGTAACTAGAATTCTGTATCGTAAATGTTTATAGCTCTTCAAATTACTTTTTCTCTTAACAGAGTATGCTTAATATCAGTTGTCGTCTCGTGTATCTCGAATATTTTACTAAAACAAAATCAATTTAACATACAAATGCCACACAACACTTAAATATAGTGGCCGGTTAATAAGCGTCATGCTTTACAATAAAAACCTAACATATTCAAATACGCTCACAAACGTTAATAGGACACTTCAGAGGTACTATTCTGTATACTTTTCGATTTAAAACTAATTATTAGAAAAATGATTACTATTGCCCTTTTTTAACCGTTTCATTTTAGTTCGAAATTGGAAATCTTTTCTCGTAACGACTAGAATATTCTTGAATCCTCAAATTACCAAATTGAAGACGACAGGGATTAAGGTTGTACATTTCTTGTTTTTATAGGGTCTAGACAAAATAGTTATACTATATTTAAGAAGAAAATAGTTGGAGTAAGAGGTATGTAGAGGTGAAACTAAGTTTGCATATCTTGTGTTTCCATATGGCCTATGCAAAATGGTTTCAATGTATTTCATAATAAAACAGTCTGAATAAGAGATAAAGAGATGTGATAGAAATATTACAAAGTCCACATGTTGTTAAATATTATATTGCTAGATAATTGTGTTTCTATCTAGAAGATTATAGTTCAACTGGAGTTCTCAAAGTTAATTTTCAAATCAATACAGGATGAGTCGACCTCGTTACCTAGAATGTAGAAGGCTATACATTTAATTTTTTATCACGTATCCTCATCTGAGCCACGTATCAAATATCAAAAATAAATCTTATTTTAAAGAACTTAGAAGCGAATGACCTCAATCACGAATGAAAACTGATGTCACGTTGTGCTTCTATTATCGTTTTAACACCGTAGAATCCTTACTTTCTGTTTCATTATATAGACATATTACACATGAATGTGTACTTGATTATTACATTTCTTACCCCATTTTTTTATTTTGAAAATCATGTATAACTTTAAAATGTCTGTTAGTTTCAAAATTGTTATGAACCATAGTCTATGCGTTTACAATTATAATAAGTAAACGTATTTTGAATAAATAGAACTATAAATAAACAATAATTATATAATTTACACTATTAAAATAACTTTAAGAATATATCACAGGTTTAAATTAATCTAGGTGAAGCACCCGTCGCTTCAACATCTGAGAACTGCTCGCGCATTACTTTCGCTTATCATAAATCCAATCTATCCTAACCTAGCCCGTCGCTATTGATACACGACTGAATCTCATATTCTCCAGTGCAAAGATTAATATTCCGGATATTAATATTATACGGATCATATTATTTAATCTAAGCATTACTTAGATAATCTGAAGAATATATTACATCCACATGTTAGCAGTAACTTAAATCTTTTTTGTCAAAAGATTATCAAAAATAGAAAAATCACTAGAATGACGAGTTCCGTGAAATCCATGAGTATATAATACTACACGCCACAAAATAAATAATAATACTTCAAAGTATAGCCGTCTGATAGGTCGAGAATACGACCGTATTCAATCAGAAAGATTCTAAATTGTAAAGTGGGTGTTATTTCCTATGCTTCGCCACTTTACCGCCCACGGCAAATGCTCGCTCACGATATGAGCACCTTTACAGACAAGTAAGTGTGTTTTATCATAGTGAAGCTATTAATTTATCATATATTTTATTAACGTTTTTGCCCGCCTTTATTTATTCTAATGTCATAAATTTAAGGTAAAGCGTTTTATGGGAGACCGAATTTTATGATGATTGAGATCTTTTGACTGTTTGATAGTTGGCCTTATAGAAAGTTCAACAATAAAATATACTTGAACAAAACAATTAGGAATGAAATATTGTATTTACAGAGATGCTTTTATTTATCTTTGAATTTCGTTCAATTGCATTAAATGAGTGAGCATCGTGGAACATTCGACTAGAACGGAGTTCCTTTTGTAGTATATTATTTTAGATAAACTAATTATATTATTGATTACCAAAAATACAAAAAAATGGAGTAGTAGTGTCTAAGAGTAATTAAACGCGAAATAAGTAATGAACTGAAGTAATGGTAGGAAATATATTACAACGAGTTGTGAAAATAAATATTTGATTGTACCCAATTCAACAATTAGAAAATTAATTGTTTGTAAAAAAATAAGGAAGTCGTAAATAAATTAGGTTAAAAATAAATAACTCACGTATCATAGCACTTCCTAACACTTACCTGGCGTCATTCTTATTATCTTCTAAGCTAGTATAACAATGCATTCTTGATGTATATAAATCAATAACAAAGAGTTATTACTAACCAAATATATTGCATACAAACAAATAGCAAAGAGGTTACGTAGCACTTGTTTAACCGCGTACACTATACAACGGGTGATGACGGAAAATTCTTACATCTTTTTCGACCAGCCCATATCCGCTAAGTCCATACCATGTAATAAGGAATTTCGTTACAAGAAAAAAACCTCAAATAGTCCTTGAATAAGCTTTAAACTGTTATCAATGTTACGTAATTATTACAAAAAAGTTAAATACTTGGTTTAAACAAGTTTTCATACGAAATGCACCGGGCTCGCCCGAGGTAAATTCGCGTTATCCTTTTTTGGCAAGTCTAACCTAATGTAACCAAAGCGAGACAACAGATAAGCAAGATGACGCAAAATTCCGCGAGCGCGGTCCATCTAAAACGTAACCTTCTTATAGCAAGCGTTCAACACGTGTTTAACTTTTTTGTAATTTTTTTTTTTTTTCGAAATGACTACGCTCTTGACCCACCAAGGTCTTAACAGCTTCACCGGACTACTTTTTTTGTAATAACACCGGTAAAGTTTGAGAGTTTATGATGTTGTGAGTTTGTGAAGTTTAGGGAGTAATCTCAGGAACTTCTGGTCCGATTTGAAAAAATATTTCAATGTTATATAGCTCGTTTATCGAGGATGGTTATAAGCTATATATCATCACGTTAAGACCAATAGGAGAAGAGCACCAATGAAGAATGTTTAAAAATCGTTTTTTTTTTCCTCTTGAGAGCTTCCATTGCGCGTTAGCGTTAGACCAAAGTAAATCGTGGGCAGAGGCTTGTAGAGTATAATTGGCAAAAAACTGGATTTGATTTATCTTATTTTATACTAGCCTCTGCCCGCGACTTCGTTCGTGTGGAATAAAGATATTCTTTATTTCTAACACGCAGCGGAAGCACTCAAGAGGGAAAAAAACCCCGATTTTGAAACATTCTTCATTTGTCCTCCGCTCCTATTGGTCTTAACGTGGTGATATATAACCTATAACCATCCTCGATAAATGAGCTATATAACATTGAAAGAATTTTTCAAATCGGATCAGTAGTTCCTGAGATTAACCCCTACAACATCACAAACCCACAAACTCTACCTCTTTATAATATTAGTATAGATGTCGTTTATTAAAGCAAACGGATTAACAGTTCACAATTGTTTGTTGTTGTTTTCGGCGATTGTACAGAAAAGGATCAATTTCCAGACATCACTATCGTTCACGTAATGATCCAACATATAACATTTAGTTAGTGAAAACAACTTGATATGGTAATTGAAGTTATTATCCGGAAAATCGGTAATATGCTCTGTTACTTTATTGCAGAACCTAACACTGCTACCTATAAAAGCCTACCAACATTTTATCAGATGTACATTAAATTAACAAGGGTCTTGTGTGACGTCAGAATTAAGATATTAAGTTCTTGAATTGAACTTATAAATTTGCGAGATCCAATATTATAAGTTATACAAATTTCCGATTTGAACCGATTATAAACATTATATTTTCAAACCAAATGTGGAACTAGACCTAGATGTATGTGTTTATTAATTAAAATGCCACTTAAAATAACACATAACTATGGACAATTATTGGAACTTATGATATTTTAGAAAATTATTAATTACAAAATTGTAGTCCGGTGAAGCTGTTAAGACCTTGCTAGGTCAATAGTATACTCAGTTCGAGAAGAAAAAAAAAACAAAATGAGCCAATGTTACTCGTTCATATAATTTAATTCTTTTAAGATTGTCAGTTTTTATACATCGAGAACCAAGTTCAAATTTTGCCGTTCATGAGTTTTTTACAGGCATTTGAAGATCCTGAAAAATAAAGTAGATTATTAGAAACGGCTAAAATTGTATTTCACTTCTTAGAAATGTAATGACTCATTTATAAAACTATTTTCTGACTTCATGATGCAATACGTAAGCTACTCCTTGTATTCTTTAGGTTATAATTTACATCGTATTTTTTTTTTATCGAAGCGCGACTTAGTGACTGCACTATGCCTGATGTTAAGCATAGTACAATCCAAAAACATCGGCAACCACCGAGAGACAGATTATCCACCGCCGGTCGCCGCTGTCATGCCGGCCATAATGACAAAAGTCACCCGATTTTGCGAGCTCATCATCCCCAACCAGCCTTTGTATGAATATTAAAATAAGTCAGTAATTCTCACGATATATAGACAAGTCGATCGCACAATGTCGGTCATTGATTCGCGCTCGAAGCCTTGAGTGGCGCGTGGGCCGCATCCTGCTGTAATTGGGTACTGCGTTATGTTAATATTTGTTGTATTCTTGGCGGTTCAAGGATTTCGATGTAAAAGTGACTTAGATTTATTTCGACACGTATAGAATTGACGTGTACACCTATTAACCTATACTTCTATGATGAAATTGGTATTTCAGATAATTCATTTTAAAAATGGTTTGGCAGAACATATGATGGTCTAATTTTCAACGCGTCGAATGCAATCTGTCATTTTTTAAGGTTTTTGACGTGCAGTTAATACAATTTATATTGTATGTCTATTTTATTAACAGCCTTTATTTAGATTGTCAAGTGTGTTATTTTGTAAGTCGTATCTTGTAAGCTGAATTATAGCGAGTTGCTTTAGAGCTACGACTCTTCAATTTTGCATGATTGTTCAGTTCCGATGACAATATACATGAATAAAATAAAAATAAGTTGGTGAATTTCAAAATAATCCCCATATATATTGAAAAGAAAAAAATATTAGCGAAATAAAGTGCTCGTTTTTTAAAATATTTTTGAAGTGAAACTACTTATCGAAGGGTTTTGGAATTCTGATCGGCAACTTTCTTGTGGCGACAAATGGTGGCAGTAAACATTGTGTCGTTCCTCGGTCGGTTGATTCTCGTCCGCTCACCAAAGTTAAAGATTGTCGGGGACGGTTAGTACTTAGATGGGTGACCGCCTGGAAACACCGCGTGACATTGGCTTTATGTTGTATTTTTTAATTAAAATGTTCCCCTATAATACAAAAATTTCACCTCTATCGTGTGCCTTTACGACACAACCTGTTTTTTTAAATATGGATTTATTACTCTTTACAATCACTTAAGTAGACTATTAGTTTTAGGAATAGTTTATTATCTTCATTTAGGGAGATAGATAAGATTTGTGTTATGGAAACATTTTAGTTAGTTCAGATATCGTAAAGAATGTATCAAACATACATATAATTGAGTTTTATTATAGGAAACATAGAATACGTTTATGAATTTTATTATTAAGTTATCAGTGTGAATAAAACCAACTGAATACCCAATCAATAATTTATAAATGTATATTGTATGTATACAATTTAACATTATACAAGTTACGCAAAACAGACACGCGTGACGAAGGTCGCGTTGTGATTGGTCCGTCCGAAATGTCGCGAAACAATAAATTATTATTAAGTATGCCGAATGAATGAATTCTAGATTAACTATATATAACTGCCTATTTAACGGTTTTTAATATATTTACGGTTATTATATTTAGTGACAAGACACAGGAAAACTATGACTTTTTATCTTTATTTATAGCTAGCCTCTGCCCGCAACTTCGTTCGCGTGGAATAGATACACTAACACTGACACGCAGCAGTTCTCAAAAGGAAAAAACATCCTGATTTTAAAACATTTTTTATCTGTGCTCCGCTTCTATTAGTCTTAGCGTGATGATATATAGCCTATAACCATTCTCAATGAATGAGCTATATAACACTGAAACAATTATTCAAATCGGACCAGTAGTTCCTGAGATTACCCCCTACAACTTCCCAACGTCACAAACTCACAAACTTTACTCTTTTTATTATATTAGTATGGATTGGGGTTTGGTGAAAACGATGACTTGAATTTACTTATATATATAAACTTATATTTATAAACTAGCTTATGCCTGCTACTTCGTCCTTGGGGAATAGTTACTTTGGGCTAACTAACATGCAGCGGAAGCTTTGAAAAGGAAATAACACTCCGATTTTTAAACATTCATTGGTGTTCCGATCCTATTGGACTTTTTTCCTCAAACTGATTACGCTATTGACCTAGCAAGGTCTTAACAGCTTCACCGGACTAAAACTATTGAACTTAATATGATGATATATAGCCTATAGCTTTCCTCGATAAATGACTTATCTAACACTAAAATAATTTTTGAAATTGGATCAGTAGTTCCTGAGATTAGTGCGTTCAACTAAACACACCCTGTAGCTTTTATTTTTCTCTCGTACTTAATTCGAGCCGTCATTCAAATTACAATTACTTTTGATAGAGTAGACCTATTTTAATGAACAAAGACTAAATTATTTTCGAAGATATGGCTTATGATCTTTTTTGTGAGGTATTATTGTAAACCCAGTACTATAGCAGTGGTGCGTGTTCATACAAACAAACAGACAAACATTTTTTTAAATGACTGAAATATATTTTATTACTTATTTTTAGACATCTGCAACTACTTTATTCACAAAAATCGAAAAAGTAGAGACACATTATATTTACTTTCTTATTATATGCATTGATAAGAAGATATAGATAGATTATGCACATTACTACTAACAATTGGTGATCAGTTTCAAATTAAGCGTTTACTTTTATAAAATTTATTGAAATAATTGAACAATAATGAACCCTGATTTTGACGGACACTTTTTCATACACCTAGAGGTTCTTCTTACCTTTATACTCCACTAGCCTTTGCCCGCGACTTCGTCCGCGTGGAATAGTTACTTTGGGCTAGCTCTAACACGCAGTGGAAGCTTTCAAGAGGAAAAAAACCCCGATTTTGAATCATTCTTCTATGGTGCTCCGCTCCTACTGGTTTTAACCTGATGATATATGATTTATCTTCCTCGATAAATGAGCTACATAACAGTGAAATAATTTTTCAAATCGGACCCGTAGTTCCTGAGATTACCCCTCCCCCTACAACGTCACAAACTCACAAACTTTACCTCTTTATAATATTAGTATAGATAGCTTCAATGGACTGTGACTCAGTCTCGCAACGTTGTCTCAAATGCGAAGAAACCAGTACGTACGGCGTAATTTTGCGTACGCCCTTAGTGTTTATTTATGTTATGCGTTTTGAAGATGAGGTTGATGACACGGAAACTTATGAGAAACGTGATTTCGCGTAAAAATTTCGTAACCTGTTTTATACCTGACGATAAATCGCGAAGTTATGTATAATAAGTTTCGAAATTAGTTGACATACTTTTGTGTTGAGAATTATTTTTTTGCAAATCTATACTTAACTTTCCGATACCGCTTCATATATATTTTTTCGTTTAGACATCTACACTAATATTATAAAGAGGTAAAGATTGTGACGTTGTGACGTTGTAGGAGGTAATCTCAGGAACTACTGGTTCGATTTAAAAAATTCTTTCAATGTTATATGTAGCTTATTTATCTAGAATGGTTATAGGCTATATATCATCACGCTAAGAGCAATAGGAGCGGAGCACCAATGAAGAATGTTTAAAAATCGGGGTTTTATTTGTGGGGTTAACGTTAATCCATAGTATCTATTCCACGCGAACGAAGTCGCGGGCAGAGGCTAGTATGTTATAAGATTTAAAATCGGATTATGAACCCGTGGGCTAATTTTTAAGACCCAGTTAAAAAATGAGGGATTGTTTTTGAAAAAAAAAATTGTTTTTTTTTTTTTTAAATAAATTGGGAATTTAAAATAAATACTTAACAGCTTAATTATATTGATTTTATTAAGAGTTTCATTTAAATTTATTTTTAAGGATCCGACCTAATCGCTTCGTGTGAGGAGTATTTGAGTGAGTTCTTCCAAAATATGAAGGGTCGTTCGTAAATCACTTCCTACGTCTTATGGAGTTTGTTTTGATTTAATCTTTTCATATCTACAGTCAAACGAACGGTTGCTAGTACGTGGTGTAAATTTTAATATTATCTCAAAGCGTTGGATAAAATAAATCAAGATCTGAAAATGTAAATTCAAATACCTTCACTTCAGACACGTCAGTGGTTAAATTAGTACTAATAAGCTGACTGACTTACAAACATATGCCTCTAAAATGCAGACTATATATATATATGTGTATTATTTCTTCTATTCTGTAGACTTGGTCCGCACTTATTTTTTGCTTTCGTATTATTGATTTATTATTATTATTTTTTACATTTATTTGTTTTTTTTATGATTTCATTTTTTTATACTAGATAAAGTAATAATATTATAAAGAGGTAAAGTTTGTGACTTTGTGACGTTATAGGGTGTAAACTCAGGATAGTTCCTAATCCAATTTGAAAAATTCTTTCAGTGTTAAATAGCTCATTTATCGAGGAAGGTTTATAGGCTATATATCACGCTAAGATTAATAGGAGTGGAGCACCAATGAAGTATGTTTCAAATTCGAGTTATTTTTCCTCTTGAGAGCTTCCGCTTCGTGTTAACGTTAAGCCAAATACCTTTCCCACGCGAACGAAGTCACTTACTTCTTCTAAAATATCTAATGGATTTTGATATGGTTTTCACTGTCGTTTAGATTATTCGCAAAAGTTTATACGTATAATAAATATAATTACATTTATATACAGTTTAGAAAAGTCGACGTAATTTAATGAGGTCGTAAGGATATTTTGGGCGTTTACATTGATAACACTGGTATAACTTTTTTTTTTTATATCATACGAGGCAAACGAACAGACACCTGATGTTAGGTGATCACCACCGTCCATAGACACTTGCAACACCAGGGGAGTCACAAGTGCGTTGTCAGCCTGTGTTTGGGAGGAGGGCGGGGGGGGACAAGAAGGGAAGGAGGAAGGGGAAGGGGAGGGTAGGTGGGTCTCCGGCTCTCTCACTGACCGAACGAAACGCAACAATGCAAGCACTGTTACTTCACGTCGGTTTTCTGTGAGAGGGTGGTGCTTCCCCGGACGAGCCGACCCATTCGTGCTGAAAATAATAATAGCTTCAGCTTGGCTCTACCACTACTAACTTCTCAATACACAAGATTAATGTACTAAGGAATTGTACAACACAGAAATCGATATATTATAATCAAATAGTAGAATATAGTTTTCGAATACCTCCTACCTACCTACCTTAATAATGCTCACTAATCGTTTTGAAAACACATAAGGTACTGCGAAATTTTATACCTTAACAATTCCTACAGAAAAATCGCCCGAATATATGTCTGATAAAGCACGACAACCATTTTTATCTTTTAGGTATTGTTACATAATAATTTGTTGTTTGCGACACTTTTTTGAGCTCAAGCCTAGGTCCGTTCCCTCTGTGTGGAGCCCTTGGGTACGCTGCTCGCGCGATCAGTGACACAAAATCTTACATAATTCCGACAACATTACACATATCACCCCCACACACGTGCACATACACACGCTTACACATGAAAGTGGAAGGGTTTTATTTTTTTTCCCTTATCAAACTGAAATAGTTTAGAAAATTATCCGATACGAAATATATATATGAGTTGTTGAGGTATATACCAAGCATATATATGCTTGGTATACATATATGTTTCAACAACTCATATACGTATGAATAGTTAGCTTAGGTTAGCTCAGATAGGTCACGAATTGCATGCATGAGGCAATAGCCCAAGCTGAGGTGTGCCGTGCACCTTTGAGCCAGTTGTCAAATTAAATTGGCTGAGCGCCTTAAGCACTCGCCTTAGTAGTCCGGTGAAGCTGTTAAAACCTTGCTAGGTCAATAGTGTAGTCAAATCGAAAAAAATACGCTATTTCGACCAACACAGCATTAAGTCTTATCCAAATTAATATTATAATTACATTGAGCGTGTAAAACAGAATTACACTTTACTCCATATTATTTTATATTTGTTTAGTTGGTAGAGTCACGCTGAAGCTATTATTGGTTTCACCATGAATGGGTCGACTCGCCCGTGTTTAGTACCACCCTCTCACGGAAAATTGACGTGAAGTAACAGTTGCATTGTTGAATTTCGTTCGGTCAGTGAGAACGCCGGAGACCCCTTCCTCTCCCCTCTCCTCTCCTCCATTTCCTTCCCCCGTTTCCATCAAACAAAGCACTTGCGACTCCTCTGCTGTTGCTTGTGTCTATGGACGACGGTGATCAGTTAACATCAGGTGACCCGCCTGTTCATGGGCCTCTAATAATTTAAAGAAAATCATGTGGACAACTTCTGATAAATTTGATCATAAAAAGACCTTAGGTTTTCATGATTTGGTATTAATTTACGTTTTGTTTTTTGTGGCAAATAAATTTATTTGTTTGATCACGCGGAATGTTAAGAACGCTAGATATGACGGAGCCAATAAATAAGTTTCGAAATATCGTTGGTTTCTTTAGAATTTTGTTAGCATGAATGGAATGGTTGTTTGTTCTGACCGTTACTTTCGAGAAAATGTTTTATGATGAATATTTTTAATTAGATTTTATTATTTATACAAACACTCGGTATAAACGCATGTGCTATTACTGATCTTAATAATTAATTAACATAAGAATATTAAGAGTCTTATAATTTTCAGTTGTGTTTTATCGTTATGTGACAAAATAATAATAAAAAATCCATAAATCTAATAATATATTAATCTCGATATCAAAGCCACCTATCGGATCCGGATATACCCAAATATCATGTAGGTGGTAAGTCCAATTTTTAAGCACTCCGCGAGCACATATTTTCGTCAGCTTTATCCAAGTCGACAACATTTACGGCTACCTTGAGTCCAATGCCTGCTTAGAGATACGGCTGTTGTCCCTTCGCAAAGAATGGCAGACTCAGGTTCATTTCGATGTCACACTTTACGTTCTATCTTTTCTTATGGATCTTCATGGCACATTTTCTACCACTCTGCAGTGTTGATCGTCTCTAGCCAGAAGATTCTCAAGATATGACGTAAACTGCGGTTAACGAAGACTTGGAACTGATGTGTGAGATATACGGTATTCTTCCATGTCTCATACCCATACAGCAAGACTGAATTGACGTTAGACTGATCACCCCCACACACGTGCACGCCTACACGCTTACACATGGAAGTGGAAGGGTTTAATTTTTTTCCCTTATCGAACTGAAAAAACTCTAATTTTCCGATAAAAAATATATGGAGGGGTTGTTGAGGCGTGTATACTTGGTACACATATGCGTCTCAACAACTCAAACATATATGAATAGTTAGCTAGGTTAGCTAAGATAGGTCGCGAGTTTACATGTAACAGGCTACAGCCAAGTCGAGATGTGCCGTGTACGCTTGAGCTAATTGCCCAAATAAAATGGGCTGAGTGCCTTAAGCGCTCGCCTTAGTAGTTCGGTGAAGCTGTTAAGACCTTGCTAGATCAATAGCGTAGTCAGTTCGAAAAAAAAAGACGTTAGACTTAAATATTTTCAGTTTCACTCTCCCACAAAGGTATTTGGCTAGCCATATGGGCCTAAGGCAGGTGAAGGCGCCTTTTGTTTTGGCAATTCGGAACGCAATATCAAGCTCTGATTCTTCAGTTGGCGATACGACACTGCCAATCTATGTGAAATTGGAAGTAGTGGACCTCCCCTTTAATAAAAGTGGGATGTTATTTTTTGAACCTAGTCGCATACTATTTATATTACAGTAGATTTGTTCGCGGCTTCACACACATTTCTTCTTATTTATTGTGATCACTTTATTACTATTTTATGTAATACGTGAGGTTGTGTTTTTATTTTATTTTTTTTTAATTAAAATGTTTGCCTGTAATTCAAAATTGTCACTTCTGTCGTGTATCTTTATGAGATATTGTTTTTTTTTTGTTTTATTATTTAGACTATCTACACTTGTTTTGTTAAAATGTCACAATATCTTCATTGAATATACACTTATTAAAGTTTTAAAAAACCACATTCCTTGTAAGTAAACACTTAAAAAAATTTTGAAAACAAAGTATATTTTCACTTTAACAAAGTATTTTTTTAGGTAATAAACGAAGCGAAGTCGCGGGTATCAGCTAGTTGCAAAAAGAATATAATGTAAATATTATTTGTATTGAAATATCAACGCGTACTTCGATGTCACACATTGTTAAGTCGATCACTTGTTGGTGACGTCATTTGTGGATTCATTATAATACTTTGGTTATAATTTTGTTGATAAAAAAAGTATCGTTGCATCGCATTATGCTTAATAAACCTCCACAAGGGATAAAAAACCACTACCGTATATTATAATATCTAATCCGTGAGGTCATGAGTCGATGCAATTGCACAAAATAAACCATATGTTTCATTTCTTAGAAAACTGTAAGGAAAACCCGACATAATTAGCATTGCGCGCCATATAGAGTATGTTGGCTTGAATTCATTAAAATATTGCATTTAATTCTCTATTTAGAGTTATATACAATGTAGTCGTTAAGTTTTATAGTACTAAGAAACATGTTGGGATTTTTATATGAGATGTACACTCATCAGGAAAGTTGTTTAAGATTTTATCACCCGCTATAAGAATGCTTAGGAGTGTCGCGTTCTGGAATTAGCCGGGTGAGTAATCAAAAGAGGTGATAGTGTCTGAAATCATCACGCTTCGACAAAATAATAGTTTAAGGTCGGCAACGCATTTGCGACTCCCCTGGTGTTGCTAGTGTCTATGGACGGCGGTGATCACTTACCATCAGGTGACCCGCCTGTTCGTTTGCCCCTTATAATATTAAAAAAAAACCCAGTGGACTTTTCAGGGGTAAACGAACGGTTGTGTTTTTACAAATTTATATTAAATTTATTTTATTTCACTTGCTATGTTAATTAATAGTTAATAATTTTCTAGGTGGTAGAGCCACGCTGAAGCTATTATTGGTTTCAGCAGGAATGGGTCGGCTCGTCCGAGGTAGTACCAGCCCTCTCACAGAAAACCGACGTGAAATAACAGTACTTGCATTGTTGTGTTTCGTTCGGTCAATGAGAGTGCCTGAGGCCTACCTTCATTCCTTTTTCCTCTTTTCCCTTTCCTTCCCCTCCCCCCTCCCATATACAGGCTGGCAACGCAGTTGCGACTTCTCAGATATCGCAAATGTCTATGGACGGTGGTGATCACTTAACATCACGTGACAAACCAGTTCGTTTGCCTCCTTTGAGATAAAAAAAACTCTCTTTTTGTGTGACTCGCATTCAGTGTATATGTCGTGATTCTGGCATGCCCGAATGACGGCGTCTGTTCTAGATTCCACTTTACTTTCAAACATATACAGTATTATTTTACGACATATTACAATAAACATATATGTACTAGCGGGCCGGGCAGACGTTGTTCTTCACCTCACTAATCTAAAATGAAAGTGCAGCGCCACCTACCTGGCCCATTTGTGAATTTAAACCATTCTCGTATCCACTGGAACACGATTATTTCATCAAAAACAGGCCAGCTGTTTAGGAGGAGTTCAGTGACATACACACGTATAAAATAATTCTACATACATGTATAAAGAAGATATACATCATGAACGCTAAGCGGTGATAGCTCAGTGGTTGGCGTGTCTACACACCGCGTCAATCACTGGAGGTTCCAATTCTTGTGGTTCAGCCAGGACTTTCGGTGAAGGAAAAGTATGTGATGACACCGTAGCGTAGGGATGGTGATGATTTTTTTCGAACTAATTACGCTATTGACCTAGCAAGGTCTTAACAGCTTCACCGGACTATTTTTTTTTCTCGAACTGACTACGCTATTGACCTGGCAAGGTCTTTACAGCTTCACCGGACTACTAAAGCGAGCGGTTAAGGCATTCAGCCAATTTTATTTGACAACTAACTCAAGGGTGTAAGGCACACCTCAACTTACGCTGTTGCCTGATTCATACAATTTGCGACCTATCTGAGGTAACATAAGCTTAAGCTATGTATTCATACATACCAAGCATACATACCTCAACAACTCTTATATGTACTTATATTTTGTGTCGGATATTTTTTTCTAAACTATTTCAGTTCGGTAAGGGAAAAATAAAAACTTTCAGCTTTCATGTGTAAGCATGTGTGCGTGAACGTGTGTGTAGGTGATATGTGTAATATTGCAGTGATGTAAGATTTTGTGTCACTGTATCGCGCGAGCTGCGCACTCAAGGGCTCCACACCGAGGGAACGTGGTTGATGGCTTTTCTAAACCCATCTAACTAACTACCACTCTGAAACTGGAAAACCTGTCGTCAAATACATATAGGTCAGTTCCAACAGCTGCACCTGTGAGCCAGTTCCCCCTAGGTTTCGCGTGTTTCCAATCTTAAATCACATCGTCATTTAAGATTAGGTGATATAATGACCAAACTCTACCTAAAAGCAAAAAACCTATGAAGTATAAAAAAGCCCTGTTATTAAGGCGAGTGTAGCCACGGGCAGGACTAGTTTTTTAGTATTCTAAATAAAGTAAAATTCTAAACCTACACCGTTATAGGTTTATATGTTAAGCTGTGTAAATGTTTGAAATTTGTTGTAGATAGCAAGTATTGCGGTGACCAATTTAAATGAATTAGCTATACAACATTCCACTAGTTTTGGTAACATAAGCAGTTTGTAAAACATAATACTATTTAATATCCTTTTGCTTATTTCGTTTATTGATTAGAGCAAATATATTCAAATAATAATAATGTAAATCTAAAGTGTCTACACTTTTTCGATTTTCGTGAAAAAAAAATTTCAGGTGTCTATGAATATGTAATAGAATACATTTTAATCATTTTTAGAAATACCTGTTTATCTGTCTGTTTGTACAAACACGCATCACTGCAATAAAACCTCACCAAGAAAATCATAAAGCATATCTTCGAAAATAACGTAGTCTTTGTTTCATTAAAATCGGTCCACTCTATCAAAAGTTATTGTAATTTTAATGACGACGCGGCGTAAATACGAGAGATAAGTAAATGGACTTAGTAGATTCAAATGACTGTATTTATCACTGTTTTTTAAATAAGTTTCCACGCGGACGAAGTTGCGAACACAGCTAGTTATGAATAAATCTGTATTTTCAATGAACACATATTTCTCAGTAATGTATCCAGTTACATCGAAGCACAAAACATATTAATATTCGTCCTAAATTTATTTGACTGAAGTAAATAATAAAAGAATATTAACATGTGCTCCATAAATATTTGCAGTAAGAGTGCAAACAATTCGTTTGTTGATATTATGAAGATTGGCAACAGGCCGTGACTTCATTAGATTTATATCACAATATAAACCTTAATAAAAATGAAATAAAGACTGGCAACACCTAGTGTTTATAGTAAAAATGATAAAGGCTGGAAGACATCCATGAAAAACATTTAAGTGAGACAACTGTTAAAACTATCAGCTAAATGATGTGTAAGCGTCGATTTAAGATAAATAAAAAAAAGAAATCTTAACGCGTTATACAACTTTCAGATTGGATAATTGTAATTATTATGTTATCACTACATATTACAAAACAAAGTCCTTTGTCGTATCTGCCTGTCTGTTCACGATAAACTCAAAATCTACTAAATAGATTTTCATGCGGTTTTGATTAATAAATAGAATGATTTTAGGTATATAATTTGTCATGATAACATGATTGAAATATTACAATAATTGTTGGAAGTTTCGGAAGAAGTCAAGCCGCCTCGGAGCTTTCGTCGAAAACGTTACCTAATCAATTCGAGATAAAAGAAAACTATTAAGATAATAAACGGTGCAGACATAGTTGCGGTTATCAGTTAGTGAAGATGTATGGTATAAACATATAAAAATGACAATGAAATAGAAACGAAATAAATGTCTACAGAATAGGAAGTACCTACAACATGTTAAAATCATCATAACAATCGTTGTGCACGAACGAAGAGTCACAAATTTAAAACCAGTCTAAAGATTATGCAAATCGGTAGCGCAATAATGAAGAATTAGTGTCAATCCTTATATTATATGTTTTCAATCTCTTTATAAAAGTTGTCAAGATTGTAGAGGGAGTGTTTGTTTCGCAGATGCAAAATGAGTACCTGAACCTTACAAGCTAGAAAATAAAGACTTAAATCTAACTGATAATACGCGGAAGGTTTTAGATGTGACACTATAAAATCAAACGTCACGATACAGCCAATTGTTTGCAAATTTCGCAACGTCAGGACTGTTTCCAATTTGACCTTTATGAGAAAGAAAATAAAGATTAAAATCAAGTTAGAGGATTAGTCGTATTGAGAGGAGTTACGCTAGTGAGAGCAAACGACATTGCAAATCCTATAAGTGGTATAAAAAAACTTAGTGTCCATTTAATTTTTGAATATTGATGGTAGGCTTAATTATTACATGAGAGAGAATATAAATAAATTCTAGTTAGTAAGCTCTAATAGTAGATTTAGGGCAGGCAGCATAATATACACTTTTATTACTGTTCAAATCAAAAAAGCCTATAATTT